>JABASL010000387.1:0-18436 GCA_019775825.1 Neanura muscorum | reverse complement strand
GCTCGTGTCGCTGATAATCCACCCAGTATCAGTGCTTCCCATTTCTTCAATATGAATCGTCATTTGCTAACATCGGTAACACAAAGCAAATTTATTTTGACCGTTAACTCAACTAAAATATATTTATTTAACAGTTTCTAGGCACAGTGACCACGTACTTGGTAGTTTTGCTTCAATCCCGAGGCAACCCACCCAATTGCTCTGCAAATACTACTTGTTCCGACAATACGACGTCGCGACGTGGAATTGTGGTAAATGTGAGTTAAGTGTATTGGAGGAGCAAGGATGAATATAAGTTAACATCGTATCCAATCTGGAAAAGTAATTCGATGGATGTAATCTGGTTGTCCGATTCGATTGGGAGCGTCGATAAACGTTAACAAAATTTCTAACGTTAAAATTCGGGTTTTTTTCCATTGCATAAAAAAAACAGGATACGAATACGATTGTGCAGAAAAACCTAACCCTAATCTAACCATCAGCATCGTTTGTTTGCAATCCTGTCGACACTTCAATTATCATTAAATTGGGACAAACCTTTTATGCTCTGAGAATTCTGACCTCTGAAAAGCAAAATTATGAAATTTAAAAATTGCAATAACTAAATCCTTATCAAATTAGCTGGCTAATAAATCTCGGCTTCACTCGGAGTGAGCGACGTCACCGTTGCGTGGCTTTTTAAGTGGTGTCAGACTGTCAAACTTAATGCAGTTGATGTAGTAGTTAATGACGAGCTGCGGGTATCTTGCTTTTGCTTCAGCAGCGGAAACAACCTCTATAATACTGGACCCTTTCCATGAAATGAGAAAGACCAATTCCCCACCATCGTCAATAGCTTCTAAGATACGTTCCGGTTCCAACCCGCGTTCAAACCCATATTTAGGCTTATCCTGAAAGTCAAAACGGTTGTGGTCAGGTTATAAGTTGGTAAGTTACTTATGTGAAGAAAAAAACTTCAATGGTTGAAAAAGGAAAAATAAAACCGAAATTGAATAAATGGAATATACCTTTTTATCAGAACTCTTCTCACTTGGATTTTGTTTTAAGTTGTAGTCAAGTTCAAATTGATTGATAAGTTTTGGACAGTTGAGATTTTCTAAGTTAAACCAAAATAAAAAATATTCCATTACCTTCCGTCGGCACTCTACACAACTGCAGTTCAATGCGAGACTTACCAGCTGGTTCCCATGTATTGTCATTCCTGAAAATCAGAACGATATACATTAATCATCTCAGGTTTGAGTGATTGAAAATGCAAAAATGTCGTGATCAATGAATAGTTAATTCAGTTGCAAAATCATTAAACAATGGATTCAGCGATTACTTGTCTTCCGAGTAATAAAATTTGCCATCACCCGCACAGAAAAACGGTTCAACGAAAATGATGTCTGACGTTCACTTACTCTCCATATCCCTTCCACTTCAGGAAGTACTCCGTTATCCCATTTCGGATCCGCTTGTCCAGAATTGTTTCAACGGCGAAATCCTCTTCTGGTGGAACTTCTTCTATTTCTGAGTCGGACGACATCTCACCTCAGCTCTCAACTACTTAAATAGCACACATCAAAATTAATTGTGCAAAGTCTTTATACAGTTAACCAATTTTTAAAAAATAGGATTGAATTCCTTGTCCTTACCAAAGTTAGTTTGAGCTTATTTTTTATTGATTGTTAACCCAGGCGTGAAATACTGAACGTTAGCACTACTACGATGATCAGTGACGCAACAATTACGCCAAATTATTATTGTCGATTGATAATTTGGAATTTACACCATTTATTTTTAAGTAAGTAGTGGTGAATTTGTTCTTGTTGGAGAACGAGAGAGAAGAGATAACAAACAGATTTCCCTTCTTTTCTAGAGAAACTTTCCCTCGTTTTTCTCTTCACGAATCACGATGAACAGAAAAAAGTTTGCAAACTCGTCATCTTTGATTCATCATAACACGGTTTGCTCTAATTGCAATTTATTTAATTTTCTGTTAAGAAATGTTAGGATTTAAGCCGTCTAACGTTGTTGTGATTTATCATTTACGTTAAATTAGGTTGCATGCCGTAGGGACTAGGAGCCCTTACTCCACTTTCTAAATTAAGTAAATGTGATGAATTTTTCCAACACAGGGAGAAAGTTCAGAGTCGTTCGTTCCCTTCGCTGTTCGCTCGCGGTTGTTGTGGGTGTTCTACTTTTTTACAATTTTTTTTTTATAATTATAGTTCAAAATGTGCAATATTAAAAATATGTTCAATTAATACCTGCATTAGTTTAATATACGGGAAACTTAACTTGATCTACGAGTATATTCAACATCATTGTCGAAATTTAATTGAAATCAAAGTTTCTAATGTAATAAAATCTCAATGTTACCGACAGACAATAGAAGTCGCATTCCAGCACCAATCAATTATATTCGTAATAGTGACTTGTGTCAGTATTTCATAGAATGTATACCACATCCACAAGTGAAAAGTTACATCTCAAACGAAACCGAGCTGACAAATCGGGATGTATCAATCCCAGTTTGTGTGGGCAATTGCCCTTGACCTTCATTGTTTTACAATGTTTAACAATAGTGTTTTGCACGCATGTGAATCGGGGGTGTATTTCCTACGCTCAGAAAGCAAATCTAATATCTGGAAACAAAACAACGCTGCAATCCGCTTTAAAAAGTCAAGCGTCCTGGTGCACCGACGTTGACATGATTCCCCTGGAAATTAGGAACAACCCTACGCTAACTCACGCTTCTTCAAATTCAAATCCGTTTCTCATCCATACTTTTAATTTCACACGCTCAAATGCCATCAGAGGTCAACAAAGAACTCGAAACAATTTATTAAAAATACAGCAAAACATTTTTTTTGGATTTCATTTTTGCAGTAAAAATACGAGGCAGAAAACCTCACTCAAAGAAAACACTGATTCAAGAGCTAATTATCCAGGCTAGAGCTGAAAATGCACAACCAATTGGAAAGTTTCTATCTTATCCGTTTGATGTACAGCTGGCTTGTTGTCAAAACCCACTTGATCACGTAAAAATAACGTATTTACATTAAATGCCGGGAAGATTAATTTGGCCTAATTAATTGGGAACCAAATTCCTTCCTATTGTTATTATTAATTGTTTCTAGTAGAATACTGCAAGAATTCACAGAACGGATCCTCCTAATCAGAATTCATCGGTAAATTTTCTTTGGATTCCTAGCGGATTCTTGGAAGACTTTGAAGGACCTTTTAACTTCATGTAAGGAAGGAACTTGTAACTCGGCCCTAGCAAAATGGAGTTCCGTTGTAGCATTTATTACCGTTTTTATTTTTATTTAGTGTAACGGTTGTGAATGGAGAGGGAAAATATTGGAGTAATTTTAAGTCAACTTCGCAAATTGCCCGAAGAAGTGTCAAGCTAGACCAAGACGACGACGAAGACCCTTAACCACTGCACGCGCGGTGGACTATCCAAAGCTATTACGTGATATACATAAATAAATTATAAGCATTAAAATAATACGCGATGGCAAGCATTTTAAAACAGGGATTGTCTATCTTTTGAGTGAATCATTTGCAAATTCACATTTAGCTGTATCCCTACAAATCGGAAATGTAACCCGTCGTTTCATCATAGACGAATTATTTATTTACACAACGTTTAATATGCCGAACGTCGTCGCGATTGCAGTGGAGAAAAAACCACATATAACTGCTTTGCGCTGGGTGACATTATTAACGATACCCATGCCGTTGGGCTTCCCTGAACAATGAAACAGTTTTTCTGACCCACCCAACCAAAATTTCCTGTCACCCGCGGAGCTGATCAAAAACTAGCAGCGACTGCGCACGATATCGTCAATAAGAATGAAGGTTTTCATAACATGGTGATAATGTGACAATAGTTGTATAGTCTTCCAAGCTTCCGGCTTCCGGCAGAAAAAAAAATCTTCCGGCTTCCGAGGCTACCTCAGTCTTCCAGCTTCCAGTCTTCCGGCTTCCGAGGCTACCCCAGTCTTCCGGCTTCCGAGGTTACCCCAATCTTCCGGCTTCCGGAAGCCGGAGTTTGTCTTCTTTGGAAGAATATTCCGGAAGACTATACAACTATTAATGTGACACCTTAGGCAATACGCTTCTTAAATTACCATGGTTTTGTTTAGTAGGATTCATAAAAAGAAACGCATGAAGGATGTCGGGAACTGATTATTATGAAGTACTTGGGGTCAGCAAAAGTGCAACGGATAATGAGATCCGGAAAGCGTACCACTCCCGAGCGATCAAGTGGCATCCCGACAAGAATCCAGAGCGTGTCCACGAAGCCACCACGAAGTTTCATTTGATTGCGGAAGCTTATAAAGTACTCATTGATCGAGAAAAACGACGGACGTACGACAATGCCCTCATCTTACAAAAGTTTATTGAAACCATTTCTGGACCTGCCCAGTATCTCAATACGCAACTTTGCAAAATTGCTCCTGATCTCACGCTTCTGGACGTTGTCGTGAACGCGTCAGCGTTCAGCTTAGGCACTTACTGCCTCATTGCCCTACTCGCAGATGACGACTAGCACTAGCAATCTAAGCGCAACAGTAGTTGTTTAAAGTCTTCTCAACCTAAATTCCAAATTACAAAACTACTAACTGACTATAAAGCGTTTGTTGTACCCCAACGCAAGCTTTTTCATAACTTTCTCCGCAGTAACGTTTTGAAAAATAAATCCCTTACATTCGGCAAAATGTGACGGTTATAACATTCTTATTTATTTCTTATAGAAATCAGACAAATCGGAATTTTAGTCAGTCAGTGTAAGGGACACGTAGCTGGATAAGCAAGAGAATTATTAAAACATTAGTAACGAAAAGTGATTACATATAGCTTTTCCTAGTTTTTCAATATAAAGCAGTAGTAATAGTAGTACTGGAAATCAAGTTATCACAAATGAAGCATAAATTTTTTTTTGTCTTTCTACATTGTTACAATTGACACGCTTGTTCTGTAGTCAGAATCAATCCACCAACCCACTGAGGGTCCCGTATGCAAAATACCTTAATCAATCTTAATTAGTCATTAGGAAAAGGGAATAATTATTTCACTATATGATTTGTTACTGGAAATAGAACACGGAATAAGTTAATTACTTAATTCAACGTACAATTTTGATTTGAAATGACTGACCACTCCTAATTGTGCCGGTTATATGAAATGGATGCTTGGTCTCGGTGATGTTGGCTGGATATTATTCAAACATTTCGAGTCTTTTGAGCTATGGCAGATGGTAGTCACGGCCAAGATCTGTCCAAACAGTACAAAATCTTCCTACTCACATTTTATAATCAAGGTTCAATTGTTCAAATGATAGTCTACATAATCGGTGCTCAATCAATATCCGGGTCTTGATGGAATGGACGGAATCGGTCGCTCTGGGATTCTCGGTACAGGGACACCCCCTCTCCTGGAATTCAAAATTACGCATGAGTGATATAAAAGGTGCATTATTTTGGACAAAGCACATCATCCGTACTGTTAGCAACACTTTCCCATAAGCAAAAGCACAAACTCCGAAAAAAAAAATCGGAAGTAATTCAACTGCACTAACTCTACTTTCTACTTCTAAAANGAAGTAATTCAACTGCACTAACTCTACTTTCTACTTCTAAAATTATTACAGCAAACCGCAACTTAAAGGGGTACATTTTATTGTAGTGAGCGAGCCTAAGAAAATCGTTTACCTTAATTATAATGCGAAGAAGAGGTAAAACGGCAGTTGAGAAAAAAAAAGAGTACATTAATGTTATTAGTTTTCAACTGTAGTAATGATTTTATTATTTTTTTTTGATAGACTGAAATCCAATATCCTATAGTGCATTTTCGAGGTAAATATTTATCTTGTATCACTGCTCGACTAAATGTGCGAATTTAGAATCCCTCTTGAACGGGGCGAGACTTTTATATTTCTTAGATAACCTACAATTTTCAGGTAACACAAACATTGATGAAACGAAGCAGGGAGGTTCGTCAAGTTAAAATAAAATGGTAAATTAGACTCGTTCCAATTCCAAATTTTCTGATTCCGACGCGACACCTGATTTGGTACACGAATTGTGTTTATCTGAAAGTTGATTCTTCCTGAGGTATCATTTTTAACAGATCGGATGAACAAACACCTAATTACATTAAGTGTTAGGGTGCCCTGCGTACCTACCCTAAAGGAACAATCTGAGCCATTACCATTTTATCAATGTAACTATACCGAGCTAAACCTCTTCATTTACTGCTTCATAATTCTACTACAATTATTTTTGTTCTAATTATTTATTTGGAAGCGCTCTTGCAGCTTGCATTATTTCCATCCAACAGCAGGACCATTCGTTCCTAGTAACCCGTGATTTCTAAAATTATTATGTTACAATATGTAATCCCGCCCACTTATGAGTCGCAAAATCGTAGCCTTCTTCACTCTTTTCCAAATCCAAACACTGCCAATCCTATTACTTATAATTACAAATTGAATGATTATACAGTGAGGCCTCTTTAGTTCTTTGAAATCTATTAGAGATTCTAAATTTGAGTGACGACTAAGTTATTACTCAAAGTCTTAGAATGTCAAAAAAAAAATTTTTTTTTCGTAGCCTGGATTAGTCTACTTACTTTTCTCAATCGAACAAATTTTTTCAGTTAATTTAAGTTCACTCAGATCTTTCAATACACATGAGAGTAAGACTGAAGACTGCGAGGAATTAAGAAGCGCCCTAAGGGAAATAGTTAGTATGTGTGCTAAGTAGTGACTACGGTTATGGCTATGATTAATTTCAAAGTTTCTGTGCACACGATTCTTCCGGACGATGGTTTCCGCCTGAGCGTGTCCATTCATCCTCATCAATTGTCAACCACACCTGACAAGCTGTGAGTAGAAATGGTTTGTTGTCCAAGCGGTTATTTCTTCTTTGGACTATGGATTAGTAGATTAGAATGAATGCCTTTACTTTTTCGACAGGAGATGATTGAGTGCGGCGGTAGCCACTTGCTGCTGGACCTTAGGGGGCAGTGACCCCACTACACTCACTGCTGCAGACACCGCCCCCCGTCTGCATCAATAGAATAGAATTTTTCACTGTTTATGCACTTTGTTTTTCAAAATCATTTTTGTCAATTTCATTTTGAGCGTAATTCATCCTACGGCCACGGGTAGCTTGCCGGAAACTACTTTGATAATGAAGCAATATTTAGGTTTCAAAAATACGCAACCAGGCCCCTAAGCTTGTAATGCACGACACAATGAAATTCCATTCCATTTTGCAACAATTTGGACTACCGCCCTCCTCAATAGAAAACAAAGAGAAAAGAAAGTTTGCGTGATATATAAACCAAAGCAATACGATGCTTCTCGAGCCCTTCCGTTTCAATCGTCAACACGATGTAGTGTTGACATGTAATTGGGAAGGTTAAGATTTCGACGGCGTTGCTTACGGCTGAGTGTGTTAACACGAAATTTAAATATGGAAAAGAGGAATATTGTTAGTAAGAGTGAAGTGATATAAAATGGCACAGAGAAGCGTCGCGGTTGTATAACTTTAGTCAAACGAAAAGGTAAAATTTACTACGTAAATGAAATACAGAACTTACGATGGAATCAACGGCGTCGGCAATCCGCCTCCTGCTGGTTTCGGAGGTTGCGGCGGAGGCCCACCGCCGCCTGGCCGATTTGGTATTGGCGGGTGTGGTGCTGGACGTCCGCCCTGATTTGCAGCGGCGGGTGGCCCAGGTGGCACTCGGTTCTGTCCCATGTTCATACCACCACCAGTAGGACCAGATGGGACGCGTCGCATACCACCACCAGGACTTGGTGGGTTCATCTTACTGAAATGTTGAAACAGAGATTGAAACAGGTATATACAATATTAGCACTTCTCTTATTGTAGGTTAAATGGATTTACTTTTGTTGATCATTTGATCGAAGGTAGAAGTCGGACGAGTTGCTCATGCTGTCATTCCGTATTACTGGTGGCGTGGGAGTTGTGACCGTGGCCATAGACACATCACCAATTATTCGTAATGACTCTTTACAGGCATGATACATCCGCATCATTTCCTCTCTCTTCATTGCCTCCTCTTGACTTTCTTCCATCATGTCCTGAAATATTAATTGCTTTAACCTCTCACTTCTACTACTTCTCAAGGTTTAAATTTATTAACTTCCGGTACCTGGTCGCCACTGGCGTACAAATGTGCAAGTAGTTCTCCGTTGATGAAATTCTTAGTATCGTTTATGATTAGATGCATTATCGTCTTCGGTACCAGGTCTCTCGTCGTCTTTGTTACTATTCTCATGTATGAATCTACCAAGTTTCTGATTGTTTCCACCTGACGTTCCAACTAACAGAAATACATCGATCAATTTAATTATTTTTGACACCCAATTATGCAGGATTTTTGTATTAATTCAGTTATTAAAGGGTTTTCCCACCTGCGGATCAAAAGATGAAGAACCCCCAGATTCCGTGACATTTGAATCGTCTCCATTACTAACATCCGAAGATTTCTCGGGGTAAACTCCAGCCCTCAGAAACGAAGCCTTCCAAGAGTCTACTTCATCTTGCGTTTCACACGACAGTTCTAGGACCTTATAATCCTGAATTTAGAAATGGAGGTTACTTCTTATTCCATTCATGTTCCATTTTAAGTGTCAGCGAACCTTGAAAACATTCCTGCCGTCAGGATTGAAGAGAGAAAAAAGGTGTCGTCGAGACATGAAACCACTCTCGACATCTCGAAGCTTCAGTCCGTCCAACGGAAGCATGTACTTCTTGTCCCGCTCCTCTTCGTCCTTGAACCAAGACAGACTCTCTGATGTTAGAACAAACCAGTAGAGTTTCGAACCACCTTTCATCAGACCCAAATTATGGATACACATGTTTCCTTTCCGAATGACCTGGTTCCCTAATTTCCTGCCTGCTTTGTTTGAATTCTCTGATGACTGCTGAGCACTGGAAGGTGACGTAAGCAAATGACTTTAACAGAATTTTAACAATAACATATATAGCAATTCTCATACTTGGCAAAACCAATAAAGTCTTCATGGTTGGTGTTCATATAAGCCAACTCGCAATCTACAAGGAGGAGTAATTGATTCTTGCACATCTGCTCTTTGTCACGAATGTAAGTCGAAATGATTCTTTCAGTTTCTTCTCTAAGTCGGGGGTACCGGTTCATCTACCATAAAAATTGAATACAAGTGAATTAAAATTTTCAGTTTGCCATATTAATAGGCAACCATTAATAATGGAGGATTACTTTTTCTGCACAATTCCTGACGACATTCGAAAGTTCATTAATGACCAAGTCGACGCACTTCAGAGAAGGTTCTTTGAGTCTGTTGATCTGTTTTTTTACAATCGCTTCAAATGCCATGTCAGGCGTAAAAAGCCCCACTCTGATACCATGAATGTTTCTAATAGCGAACGCGATCTCCCGCCTTAGTTCTTTCTCGTCGAACTCCATTTTCACAATTTCAAAAGGAAACCTCTCATGGAAGAGTCGATTGATTTTCGCACCACCCGAAAGTTCATTGGTGTTAATAAGAGCAGATCCCGAACCCTCAATCGTTCGCTCAAAATCAGACTGCAGCTGTTGAATCATTCTATAAAATATACTGCTTCAGTAAACGTTCATCGTATTAGCAAGACACAAAATATTTCTAGATTTTGAGAACTCACTGCAGCATAGCCTTGGTTTTAATTCCTGGGTCATCCGGTCTAAAATATTTGTATTGTTCTACATCCTTTTCTAAAACTAGTAACTGCTTCTGTAGTCTGTCCCGAAGCGCAGGGAGACAATCACGAATATGATTAGTCAGCTGTTGATTTAATACTCGCTGGAGATACGGCGTCCCAAGACGATCTGCCATGTGACGATACGAGGGATGACTAAGGAAGAATTTTCGCTCCGACGCTAATGACGCTTTGATGTCCTTCCTCCCTAAAAATACACAAATTCGCAAATAAAATAATTTACAGATCTGAATGAAGAATATATTTATTAATTGGTACCTTCTATATCTTTCTGCGATCGATTGACAACGCCTACGTATCCTCTCCTCATCGGAACTAATTTATTCTCTAAAATTTCTCTTGCATCAGTTCCTTCATCCATAAGATCCAGCTTAGTAATGACTCCAATGGTCCGCAGACCATCAGGGTCCACTGATCTTGCTAATTGAATTGCATCTGACGTTGCAAGATCCGCATTTGCTGGAGTGACCGCGAGAATGAGACAGGTTTCCTTGCTAATGAATTGAAGTATCATATCCCGTATTTGAGTCTCGATGTCTGCAGGCTGATCGCCGATTGGAACTCGTGTTAAACCTTGAAAGAAAAAAACAGACAAATTCGTTAATAATGGATCACGACTATAGTAGTACAGTATGTATTTTTAATCAAAGAAAAACATTAGCAAATGAAATATGGAAGCTTTTGTTTTAAGGTAATCGATGTGGAATGATGCAAAAGTATTCCGTTTTGCATACAATGGAAAATGGAATACATGATTTAATCCTTGAATCGTTAATGGCAATTTAGCCCAAGGTAGAAATCTAACCCAAAATAAGAGCCTTCAGTAAACGATAGACAAGTTTACGGCGTTTGATTTAAGTTCCAATACTAAGAACATGTTTATACAATGCTATATTTATCTATTATGTATATGCTTATACAATTTCAGTGGCGGAAGGCAATAATATCCACGAGCTGACTGTTGATAAATCCGTCAAACTTCGAAAATATAAAACAAATATGACAAAATGAATTCCGACTAATGTGTAGGGGCCTTGGATATTTAGCACTATGCATCACCCTTCCACAAATTAAAGATGCGGAGCCGTATCGGTACGTACCAGGTAAATCAATGAGTGTAATGTTGAGGACGTGAGGTGAATAAACTCGCAGGTTAATTGGTAAGTTGGAAATGCCTTTGTTTGTTCCAGTGAGTCGGTCCGTGTCAGCCTCAATTTCTGCTCGGATCTCATTGAAGTCTTGGAACTTTCTCCCTTTGCAGTGAAGAAACTCCCCCCATTCTCCAGCTGAGTTTATCAGCTGAAGTATTAAAGGTCTCCTGGTGACTATTCCCGAGCCCCGAGGAAGGAAATCTCTGCAATTACAATCTCGTTTTTAATTTGAATTTTAAAACTTGTACTAAATGGTTCTTACCTCCCGACGAAATTTTCCAGCACAGATGATTTGCCTGCCGACTGACCTCCAACGACTGCAATCTGAGGTAGATCTGAAAGTAAAATGATATGTCTTAGTGAACTGTTAATTGGTGTCGTAGCGTAAACTTCTGCACTGGTTAACGTACCAAGTTGCATATGAACTCCCAGCTGCGTAAACGCATCCTGAAGTTTATTAATAATTGGAATCAGTGACTCCATTCCTTGGTTTCCAGCCATCTTGTTAGGTTGAGGAGAGCGCACAAGGGCAACGCTTCCAAAAATTTAGAGTGCCTGAAACGACAAAATAATCACAAGTTTTAGGGAACGAAAACAACCGAAGCCCACTTCACAGTGGGACAGGGCATATTTTCTCTCCGACAATTTAAGTAAATGAAACACGTACACCAATTTAGAGTCGAATCCTGTATTGAATCTATATTAATATCACCACGGAATGGAAAGTTATTCCTACCATTTAGTAGTAATAGACTAATTAGGAACCAAAGTTATTTCTTCTTTTCTCCATGATTTAATAAGGTCACCACGCAACTCACATACAAAGAAATATTTCAAGGCAACACTCGATTCCTTTTTTAGGTGCAGGAGTGTGGTCGACCTTGTAAAATATCGATTCGCATGGCCTACTCTTCCGTCGACTCATCCTCCGCCCAATGATTCCGGAAATTTTCTTTCTCTGAACTTTCTCTCACTCACAAAAGGTTGTAAGTTACAATGCCTCACCTTAAGGGTATCAATAATAATACTTGATTTAAGATAAAGTATAAAGTTAACTATGGTAGCAATAGCAAAGTAATCCGTTCCAAAAGTATTTTATCGTGTTGTAGAAGCGATGACAGCTGAGGTTAAAACTTTATGGTTACCAAGCTAAGCTCAGGCGTAACTCAAAGACCCTAAGCCAAGACTGGATTGAGATCCTTTCATTTTCCCCTTCAAACCTAATACTAACCTAAACTATTTAAACTAACACAACCTAAACTACCCTAACATAAAACAAGATAAGCATGTGAAATTTTTTTGAAAAAAAAGTGAAAAACAAGTTATGAATTTTTGAAATCCGCAAAAATGCGAATTTTTGTTTCACAAATTTCCGCAGCAATTTTTTTTTCAGAATCGTGTTCAGAATGGTCTAATTATTCTAAAGAATAATTTTCATCAAGATCGGAGCAACACCCGGATTCTGCATTTTACCAAAATGAATTCGAATTAGAACTGAACGTTACTGCGACTGGATTAAGTGTAAATGTTTCGGTTCGATAGCCTTTCTGTCAGACTCAGAAGTGTCGTATAGGTATAGAATTATCAGCAGCTGAGCAGATGGCCGAGCCGCCACTGCTGACACTCCAGTAAGAACTTGCCACGTACCACGGAGCAAGGCCCTTATTCAGGGACGATGTAGACTGGCAGTGGCAGACATTAACATGAACGGTCGTTGATTTGAGACTTGAAGCGTATACCAGGTTCACAAACTAACTAAATGACGACTCATGATTCATGGTTAATGTGACTCATAAATCGAACTAAATGCAGAGGCAGACAGACTTGAATGAGTGTTCCGTTGACATTTTACCTTATTTGCCGTTGTTCCGGGGAGGATGTATTGAAACTGATTTCAACTGATTTTTCCCAGACAGGTGACAGGATCAGTGTGCACTGTCGAGAGCCAGTGAAGATGGGACGGGCGTTACCATTTGGTCGTGTAACTGATTTTCCAAACTGCACCTGGATTCGGAAGGGTGAACTGAACTTGGATTGAAAAATGAAGGGTTTTTAATTGTCCATTTTGCAGTAGTTGCTTTGCAAAATCGATTGACACAAACTGACACAAAATGTTCTTTGGAAGTAATAAAAATGAAAGAGGACACAATGAGGATACTAGGAAATTTTGGTGGGCGGGTGGGTTTCTCAACTTGACTCAAAACAGCTCTCCTCCGTTTTTTTGCAGTCAAGAAAGATAAGAAAAAAAAAACAATAGAAAATTCACGTTCGATTTCTTTCTCAGCGCCTGCGTTTTTCCTGTCTCTTTCAAAATATTACAAAAATTGTTTTTTGTCCTATTTAATTATTTAGTTTCTTATTTGTGTTTAATGTTTAACGTTGTTATTTATAATTTCCGCAAAATGAGTAAATGCTAGTATACACACATTCTGAATCTGCTACAATAATGCGCTGCCTGATTCTGATCCCTCTTGGTTGAGGGATGATTGTGAAGTCAATTTTTAGGGTACCTTGCGAAGGGCAGGACAAGGCGCAAGGGTTAATGGATGTTTTGTGGAAATACGTAGAATATCCTTTGAGGTCAATTTTCCAAGGTCAGACAACGTCACATGTCACATAGCGCAGCTGACCAAAAACTCGAGAGCTTTATTGGGTATGGGTTCATGAACAATTCCGATTTCGTTTATCCCTCGGATTGACAAAAAGTCTCCTACTCTCCCCCCACACTCCTTTCAATGTTTTTCATATTTCAATAACTGTAAAATAAGAGAAGAGTTTAAATTAAGAATTAATTGTTAACTAAAATTCGCTAATTTATTTGTGAATTACGATTAATTACCGAAATTAATTCTTAATTTGGTATTAGTTGCAATCAAATATTTTTAAGAGGTTAAATTAAAGTTACCTCTAGTTTAGGTTAAATTTTCTGAGTTATATCAAGGCATTTATAACTGGAATTGGGTATGGTTTAGAATTTGGGCATTGAAGTATTTGTTATCTTATAAAAATTGTAAGCGTGGTAAGGGTTAGTCTCGTGTGTTCTCAAACTGCACGCGTTTTGATTGGTTGAGCTACAGTCGCTCTATCTATCTACTCTGGTGTCAATTTCATTGTCTCGTCACTCTGCTACAAACGAAAGCGTGTTTTTGGAAGTGTCTGTTCTCGTGGTTCTCTCTTCTTGTCCGGTAAAAGTCTCATCTGCCTGGAATCCAGAACATTTTTGTTCATCAATCATGGTAAGTGTTTACTCTTTAATTCTAAAGTACTAATCATCAATTACCGGTACTAGCGCTTTGTCCGTCTAAGTGATTGTTCAAATGATTATGCCGAAGTTTCCGAATCCGGAAACACAGCAATTTTGGTTAAAGCGAAGTGACAATGCATTTTGGGAGATCTTGATTTTCCAAATGTTTTTTGTGCAGTCCAAGTATAATCATTAATTTAACAGTAATTATGATTTGTATGCTGTTTTAGGGGTTCGTGAAAGTCGTTAAGAACAAGGCCTACTTTAAACGTTTCCAAGTCAAGTTCAAGAGGCGCCGTGAAGGTCGCACTGACTATTATGCCCGGAAACGATTGATTGTTCAGGATAAGAACAAATACAATACCCCAAAGTATCGGATGGTTGTCAGGTTTTCCAACAAGGATATCACCTGTCAGGTAATTGACACAATTTGGCTATACTTACTTATTTTCGCTCCGGCATTTGCCGCTACGTTCAACATCAAGGTTAAAGTTTCTACTACGGTTTAATGTTGGTTTTATTTATTTATTGTTGGTCTTTTTCAAATAATGTTAAATATTCGCTTCAGTCAGATGTCATTCCAGGGCCCACCTAATCAAATGACTGGTAACGGTAATGAATGCGTTTTTATTGGATTTAGATTGTGTACGCCAGATTAGAAGGAGACGTCGTCGTGTGCTCTGCATACAGCCATGAATTACCACGTTTCGGCGTCAAAGTTGGCCTGACAAACTATTCTGCGGCTTATTGCACAGGCTTGTTGTTGGCAAGACGGGTAAGCTTTTGTAGGTTACGCAAGCAGCTAATCGCTGCGTTTTAGCAGCCATTGCAAATTATTGCAATTTGCAAATCACGATTTTTTTTGTTCTTAACAGCTGTTAAAGAAGTTTGGTTTGGACACGATCTACGAGGGTCAGAAGGACGTAAATGGTGAATATTACTGCGTCGAATGTGTTGACGGCAAGCCAAAGGCCTTCCATGCTGTCTTGGACGTTGGACTTTACCGAACAACAACCGGAGCAAGAATTTTCGGTGCATTGAAGGGAGCCGTTGATGGTGGTCTAGATATACCTCACAGGTAATTTTTAGTATAATTGTATCGTGGTGACCTTATATATAAAAAAAATCCTGTTGCAAGTTTAATCTGATAAACAAACCCAACTATAGTGAAAAGCGATTCCCTGGATGGGATAGCGAAGCAAAGGAATTGAACGCTGAACTCCATCGTAAGCACATTATGGGCCAACATGTTGCTGAATACATGAAGAACTTGCTTGACGAGGACGAAGATGCCTACAAACGTCAATTCTCCCGTTTCATCAAGGAGGGTATAGGCTCGGATAACGTGAGTCACTTCCTTCTCTTTCTCCGGCCCTTGAGTTTTTAAGGAGATTCTAATAGTTACTAATTGGCATTACAGTTGGAAGGTATTTACAAAAGTGCCCACTCGAATATCCGTTCTAACCCCGATGCATTGAAGAAGACTAAAGACGTGGGAAAGATCACGAAGAAGCGGTGGAACCTCAAGAAGCTCTCCGGCGCCGTGCGTAAACACCATGTCCAACAGAAGAAGACCATATTCCTTAAAAATCTGAGCAGTGAGGCAGAAACAGCCGCTTAACATCGTTCATTGTCTCAAGGTTTTTAATTATTAAAACTCGAATGTTTGTTCACGAAGCTTAATTAATGTACAATGTTTTGTAACTTCTCGTGTATCACTAACTGATTTCAGTGTATCCGTGGACTGGAAGGGTAGTAGTATTGGTATCTTTAGAGAAAGGGATCTGCTGGTATAGATTTACACGGGTCTCGTGTGAACGTCAGTGTTGACATACCCATGAGAGAAAGGCCTTGCTGATGTCATCAAACCCTATTCCCCATATCTCTTCATTGCAGACTTAACTCATTCAGCCATAACTTTTGGTTTTACGCTTGAAATTTCAAATGTTTAAAGCCAATATCTTTAACCTCAATGAGAAGATCGTTTCTGTCGCGAATCCCTGCTCCCAGGCAACTTAGTTATTATATCAGCATGTGATTCCTTAGCATAAAGATACTCATTCTTCCTATAAGGGTGGCTTCGTGTACTGGGTTTCGCGCTATCTCGGAAAAGTTGTGGATGATTTAGCTCTTCCCATAAACTTAATATTTCATGTTTGAAAGTCAAGTATTAGCGCTGGATGAGGATGAAGGGCTGGATAAGTCCTGTCTCTCTAATCTAGGGAAGGAGGGTGACGGGGACGAGCAGCTTGATGAGTTCCAACTATATGTTTCCAGCGGGAAACTGTGTCGCTGATACGTGCTGTTCCCATCACCATCTTGTCTTGGATTTATGATTAGGTTTGGTCTTCGAGGTAACGTTAGACTTCTGCAGGCACTCCTCCTGCTGGGTCCTGGATCTGCGGGCTCCTGTTGAGGAATAAGTTCAGAGTAGGATGGCAGTACTCGCCTGATAACATCGTCCCTAACAATGGCATCAGAGTCGGGTTGACTACTCATGTCCCCTGGTAGTATATGCGGTGGACTACGTGAGAGTGTGAGGTTGGCGCTTGAACTTGGTCCAGGGTCTCGCTGGTGGCTATTCCCAGTTTCCGAGTTATCGGTCTCGTGTGTTGTGACATTGACAAAATCCGGAGGAAATGCTGCATTCTCGTTGCTACCCTTGAATGTCATACGTGTTGGCCCTTCTGGCTTTGGAAATGGCGTCGTTTCTGATTGGGAAGGGGGTAGAGGATTTAGAGGTATTGAGGTTGATGTGATCGCTTCCTCGTATGGAGGCGGAGCTTCACCTGTCGGAATGTAAGGTTTCCTCCACCATGCCATGTACTGGGGAGGGTAACCGAAACCTGAAGCGTTCCGTCCGAAATCGTGAATGGCATAGTCCAAGCTTCGTGTGTCATCTCCCCAGTCGTCATATATTCCTCGTCCTAGCCTCCGTGGTTCCGAGTTATTCGCCATTCGTCCTGCAACAACAAAAGTTTGCCCTGAACAACAAAGTGGATAATTTTATTTAAAAAAAAATAACCGCTGACCTACCCCTTTGCCGGAGGCGATTGACAAGAAAGAAGAGAAGGGAGATTGAAAGAAGCGACAAGATGGCTGTAATAATAATTTTAGGTACAACGACCCCCATGTCCACTGATGAAGGTGCGATTCCATTGGTTAACCAATCTTCGTCTGGGCAAATGAACTCACAGCAAGAAGTACCGACTCTGGTCGGTTTACAGTTCTGCCGAGAAAATAGTACAGAATTATACAGTTTCTTTCAACATTGATGATAGATTTTCTAAGCAGTG
Source organism: Neanura muscorum (assembly GCA_019775825.1). Lineage (NCBI taxonomy): Eukaryota > Metazoa > Arthropoda > Collembola > Poduromorpha > Neanuridae > Neanura > Neanura muscorum. The sequence continues at coordinate 978 of JABASL010000387.1, read as the reverse complement.
GAATGTTAATAGACGCCTATTAAAGAAGATCAACTAAACCGTTGAACGCGGTGGCCTAGAACTGAGGTGGGTCACCCGCCGCGTGGCTGGCGACGGATGAAATATACGTATCAGTATTACATTTAATTTGAAAAGTGACAAAATGCTAAGAATTAAACGTGAAGTGGATCCTAATTAAATTTTAAGCGATTGGCTTTTTGGCGAGCTGATCTGGTGCCAATTTTCAGCTGTTGTAGCAGTGGCATACATATGTCGTTTGATTTTAGCGATACAAAAAGCAGCCGCACGAATCTAGTGCTAATTTAATTTTTGCTTTTATTAGGTAGTCATTTTTGTACCAAAATGAATTCGATCAAGATCAAAGGTTTCTTAAGAAACGGATTTTAAACGTTAAGAATTGCACCATGCGGAAGGAGAAATTCAGAATGAAGGAAATTATGAAAATGGCTAACAAAAGAAGAAATGGGAATTCGCAATAGATTCGTTCGGCTGCCTTTTGTATTGTTAAGTAATACCAAACGACATAATAGAATGTTTAGGTGATTGGCAAAGGTGACGCAGTGTTTTTCTTATAGACGGGACTTTGAAATTTTTCTCTTTGAAAATTAAAAAAAAATCATTTGATGTCCCAGTTAGTGACAGAATGACCTCAACGAAAGTTACATGAACTTTACGTTTAGGTTAGATTTAAGATTTAGCAACCTAAACCTCAACCGATTGAGGTTTAGGTTTACTTAGGTTGCAACCTAAGTAAACCCAGCCCCATAGGAAGTGTTAGAGAATTTCAAAGCCCCGTCCCACTATGTTCCGGATTTCAAAAATTTGTGTCACGGTATTCATGTTTGATTTTCTTGGTCTGAACTATCGAAAAGTGACAAGGGTCACTCCTATAATGAGTGAGAAGTGGCTTCCGGTGGCCATTTTCACCAAAAAAACCGACTAATTCCGGTTATTTGTAACTTTTTCGGGTTTTTATTA
>JABASL010000386.1:0-12586 GCA_019775825.1 Neanura muscorum | reverse complement strand
GTTATACTTGGCGGCATGAGCCGTTTAGGTTATACTGGGCGGAAAGAGCCGTTTAGGTTATACTTGGCGGCGTGAGCTGAATATTCCGATGCTTGTTATGAGGTTAAAGCCTAACTCCTGCAGAATTGATAACTCGGTTAATTTAAGGTTAGGTTACGCTACAGATTTTTCCTTCATCACAATTCATGTCTGACAATGCAGCCTGATTGAGAAACCTTGGCCGAAGGTTATTTTTACACCAAGGTGTATCAATAACAATCAGGTATTCGGCTCTACCAATACGTTTCGAGAGACTAAGCCGCCAGAATTTAAATTGATCTGGAGAAATCCTGGAGAAAAATGGCAAAAAGAAGCGGGATGCGATGTCTTGATTCAAAATTTTATGGAATCTTGTCACTCTCTTGTTTTCCTTAGAATATCAATTTCGTTTTGAGGTGGTTGAGAAACGTTGGAGAAAGTTCGAGTGAGGCCCCACCAAACTGCCCATTATCCATGATGAGAAATATTTTTTCGAGTCTCCTAGGTTTTCCCTTCCGGTAGATTCGATCTATAAATGTACAGATTTAATCAGAGTGTACTTAACACCCCGGCGTTGCAGAATATTGCGACACGGTTTCGGAAATTACCAATGTCATAGGTCAGAATGTCGAGTCTCCTAGGTTTTCCCTTCCGGTAGATTCGATCTATAAATGTACAGATTTAATCAGAGTGTACTTAACACCCCGGCGTTGCAGAATATTGCGACACGGTTTCGGAAATTACCAATATCATAGGTCAGAATGGTCCTGACAGCCAACCAAATTGAAATCATAGAGTTGAAGTGAAAGTCAGAAGGCAGAGAAAGAGCCCTTTGAGGCTTTGCGTGGAATCCGTAAAATTAATATTTGAAGGGATGGGGGTCTTGGTTTTGGGTGTTGTTGAGATTAGTTGACATGTTCATAGGTCAGAATGGTCCTGACAGCCAACCAAATTGGAATCATAGAGTTGAAGTGAAAGTCCGAAGGCAGAGGAAGAGCCCTTTGAGGAGGCTTTGCGTGGAATCCGTAAAATTAATATTTGAAGGGATGGGGGTCTTGGTTTTGGGTGTTGTTGAGATTAGTTGACATGGAAAGGTGTTTTTGGGGGATTTTTCAAATAGACGTCCTTTGAACCCGAGGCACATCAAAGACAATTTGGAACAGAAAAGTTTCTCGTCTCTCTGCGTAGCTAGAAAACTTTTGTCCTGTCGTTGGGAAAAACGAACCTTTCTTTCTCATTCTTTAGAAGAAAGATGAAAGGAAAATAGAAATCCACACAACTTTCACCTTTATCCGCCTTATCGATAAGTCTTCAAGCCTAATACATTAGACAGACACAGGCAGAGAGATTCATCAACGAGAGGATAAGCCTTTGAGTAGCCACCACGATTTTCCCACCAGCACTCGTGTTAACCCCACCTACATGCCCCACCACCGTCGAGTCTATTTTTACTATTATTCACTATGTTTCCCACCCTGAACATAAACATTTACAAGCTGGTGGTGGGTCCGGAAAAACCGGATCCCGTCACACCAACGATCAGGTATGGCGTAGTACAGCCATACCTGATGCCGTCCCACAAATCAAGACTTTTAGGCCTGAAATTTTCCCTTCTCCGGGCAGGTAGTATTGACTACAATTCCTGCGTCTCGAAACAAGGAACAGGATATGTTTCCAAGAAATTTGACCTCTCACCGTCGCTGCAGCTCGATGCGCTGGAATTTTTTTTTACCACGTGGTCACCCCCGACCGGCTTGTGTGGACAAACCTTTTCATGGCCCAGCCGTTCTCCGGTGTTCCACCAAGTCGTTCAAATAAAGCTTGTCAATTCATCCTGTCTAACTTTCTAATAATGAAAGTTGTAAGGAAAAAAGATGAGTCTGGAACGATGGGAAAGTAGAAGGTAGATGCATGGAAAAAGGATGGAGGATTTCCAATTCCGTTGGTGTTTCGAGGCTCACTTTCCCCACGGCCGACCGTTGCTTTTGGTTGGTTGGTAGTGTTGATGGCGGTGTAAGAATAATGCAAAAGTTATTTCCAACTACTTTTCACCATTTGAAAAGTCTAGGAAAAGGAGAGTAATAAATTATTAATCCAATTTTATCAAATGGAAGTCACATAGGAGCATGTGGAAAGCGGAAAGCCAGGGCATAATCCATGGTTCTGGGGATGCTCAGCATTGGGGTAGGATCACACTGGAAAATTACAACAGGTTCCAGGTACCTTAGTCTAAACAGCGATTTAGGCCCACACGCTTCCTCCCCAGCATCACTGACAAAGAGTTAAACCGACCGTTTTAGGCAGAATCGTAACCATGGCCCATACATCACTCTCACAACTCATCCTAAGTGAAAATTACACTTTCGCCTACGTAAAATGTAAAGTTCTAAAGCCAAATGGAAAAGTAAAATAAGTTACAGGGGTCAAGGAAAGGGTCAAATAACTTTCACTTGAAACCACCTAAGCTCCAACATGTAATTGCAACAACCTAACGTGGAAAACTTTTCACCGTTGAGGCGTTGACTCTTTGCATAGCACGGTTTTCCTAAAATCTTTTTAGAAAACCGTTGAAAGCAAAACTGAATGATGAACGAGATATAACAGTACGAAACGGTTGAAACCAGAGGACTTGAAGCAATTTACGTACCATTACCCACGGTGGGTTACCCACCATCTGCCAATATTTTCATCATTCGAGTTGCACTCATACTTGGACGCTGAATTTTTGACCTGTCATTTCAGAGAGAAATCACCTCATGCCTTGGGGGATTGATATCAACTGGGTGGCTAATTGATTAGGGGATATACATAGTATTGAATTACTTCGTAACTTGGGGAGTGATTGACATTGGCATGTGAGGTGACATAAATGTCGGGTCACTACCACCCTTATATTGACATAGGGTGGTGGTGACTGGTGACATGACATTTTGTGGATGTAGGTGGAGACAATTGGTGATGCGTACTGTGTTGCTGGTGGATTGCATCGTGTGAGTCAGACACATGCTGAGCAAATTGCTTGGATGGCGATTAAGATGATGAGAACATGTGGAAAACATCGAACCCATGACGGACAACCAATTAGGGTAAGGTTCTTTCTTCCTCTTAACTTTACGGTTAGGGTTACAGATCCAATTTACGGTTAGGGTTACAGATCCAATTTCCAAAGTAGCCTACATAAGTACATCCATCCTCCATCTCACTCACAAATGTCAATTATCATCACATCCAGTACAAAGTTGAAACATGGATATCCTCATAAACTTGCCATCATTCCTTACAGATGCGAATTGGGCTACATACTGGGTCCGTCCTTGCTGGGGTTGTTGGGGTCAAAATGCCACGCTACTGCCTCTTTGGTAACAATGTCACACTGGCCAACAAGTTCGAGTCTGGAAGTGAACCATTAAAAATTAATGTCAGTCCAACCACGCACAGGTAACAAACTTAATCTAATTGTAATTAATTGAGGCTGTGTCGAACTTTTTCTAAGATTGAGTTTAAGCAAAACGTCATTGAAACGTTGAAAACGTCAGTTCGGGCCCACAAACACCCAAATTAAAAACCTGAGTTAACTAATATAAAATTTAAAGTTGAATGCTGAAGAAGTTGAACTGCAAACTAGTTGGTTTTTTTGTCATTAATTAAAAGTAGTAATTCTATTGTCCATTTGTTTTAGAATGTCAGTTCGGGCCCACAAACACCCAAATTAAAAACCTGAGTTAACTAATATAAAATTTAAAGTTGAATGCTGAAGAAGTTGAAGTGCAAACTAGTTGGTTTTTTTTGTCATTAATTAAAAGTGGTAATTCTATTGTCCATTTGTTTTAGAATTCTTTGTGAGCGTCAATGGATTCAAGTTTGAGGGTCGATCTAGATCCTGCCTGCCTCCAGGATTTCCAGAAAGTGACCCTGGAACATGTCACTTTCTTCTATCCTACCAACACCCACGCCTCCATGTTTCCCTTCCAGAATTTGATCACATCAATCAAGCAGTCCAGGAACTAGACATCAATGACAATTGAAGTCATCAATATTTCCAATGCAGTCAAATTCAACTTTTACCATCTTAAGAACCCCCTTGAATGCAAATCAAATGTTGTCCAGCATTCCTTTCCCAGCTTACACTTCCCGTCCTTTTCAAACCATTTTAAAAATTAATTCTAAAAATCTCAATCAGTCAGAGTGAGAACTAAAAATTGTAGAGCGATGATTACTATACAATCGTCATCAAATTAGCAAAAATAAATAAAAAATGCAGCACAAATCTTATAACAAATTCAAGCAGTGTCGTATATGCAACTACAGAATTCTCGCGTACGTTTTTTTTTAAAACAAGTTCTCCAGAGATTTTCTTCCACAGAATTTTGCAACTAACCGTGTGGACTCAGACACGCTAAAAAACGTTACTGTACTTTGTGCGTTAGGTAGTTTCTACAGTGTAATCAAACAAAAAGCCTCGTTTCCATGATTTTCTGCAAATTAGTTTCAAGTTTTGAAGAAATTCACAGTAATTTTAACGTTTCATGCTTGTAAACATGAATGGGAAGATGTCAGAGCCGCGGGATACAACGCAGGCACCCAAAAATCTAGAACTTTTTTTCGGGTCCAACTAACACTAGGACTAACTCAATTCTCTAAAGCTAGAAGGAAGTCATACTTTTTAGTCCGAGGGAGGCTCACGTATTTGTCGTGTCTGTCCGTCCTGCCTGCCTGAAACGCGCCACACCACTTGTCATTTCGTGAGCCTTGAGGTGACATGTCTTAAATTGTGCAGTTATGTTGAAGGTTGCACATTCTGCAGAGGAGTAAATGCGAGTAAATCTAGACCCCGGCTCAGTTCCGGATAGACCACGTTCACTCCGTGGAAGAAAAAATGTCATCGGAGGTAAAAATGTGCACTACTGAACCGCGGTTCGGTCCAAGGTGGTGCAATACGCTCATGTTGTCAGTGAGAAGGGTGAACACTGAACAGGAGATTTGCCCCAGTGAATGAAATTAGGTTCACCGTTGCACAATTCATAGGTGAACAGGAAGTTGTGCACACTGAACAAAATTAAGGATAAGATCGATGGGAAAATAACGCATCGCTCGGGCTGTTCAAAGTTGCACAATGAAGGTCTTATTTCATTGATCTGTTTGGTTCCGGACCAAAATTTTCCTGTGTATTTATCTAGAGAACAAACAAAAACAAAGTAAGCAATTGATTGCCAAAGGCGTTTTCGAATTTAATATAGGTTAGATAAAATATGTATTTGGGAAGTAATCGCTGGATCGCTGAAATAAGTCAACCCACGGTGACCAAATATTTGAGAACTGTCAACTGGGCCTTTTAGAAAGAAGAAAACTTTTTTTTGTCTAAAAAAAAAACAAAAGAATAAAAAACCCTCAAGGGATTCAAAGTTTATTAAATAAACATGCCTAAATCCAAATTAGATGTGATGATAGATAATAGCTAATTATTCATTAATTATAATACCAATAGTAAAATGCTACAGTCTTACTTTACATTGACCGCATTAACATTAATATTCACCGAAATTGTCGTACTATTTGATGTTGAAGCTACAGAAGATGCCGCAGCCGTTCGCCTTGTTACACGTACAACTTTTTCTTCCGTAACTGGCTCCATCATCTCCTCATCTTCACTTCCTCCCCCAGCACTTGGAGGTGTTGGAACGCTGGTGGTGGTGGTCGTGGCTGAGGAAGAGGTACCAACCGAGGCAGCGGCGGCGGCAGCAGCCGCTGCGGCTGCAGTACGACGAGTCAATCTAAGAGCTTTTGGTGCTGGCTCATCATCATCCCGAATCTCTGGTTCCTCAAGGCGAGTTTGCTCAGCATCCATGGGCCTTGCATCAATGGAAACATTTCCATCCTCATCTAATACAGTAAATTCTCTTTTTCCTTTTCTATTAGGCTTCTTGGAAGTTTCGGAAACGACAGAGATCGTCATGCCAGCTTTCTTTGGTGCAGCATATTGCATGTCTGGTGGGAGGTAAGAACGAGTGTTTGAAAAAAGTAGATCCGCTGGACGTTTGAAATACATTGGAGGAATTCGTGGTTCTGCTGGATGATCCTTCATTTCAAAACTTGAAGATCTTTGGAGAATGAGACCAAGGGCAATGTCACAGAGAGCATACATTTTACAATTAACAGAATCACTCTCTGGCTCAAGTGCATCCACATGATTCTTCATTCCTTCAATCAAACATTTGTAGAATCCATATGAATAATTTTCATTCTTTACAATGAGAGGTTCCATAACAAACCAGAGACAATCCTTCATTTTTGTCAATTCTTCTTGATTGAAATAGGACGTATAGCTGAAATCCAAAAATTAAGTAAAAATCAAAGTTAAAAATCCAATAAAACCGAAAAAGAAACAAAAAATATTGACTGGCGGCCAAGCTTTAACGAAGAAATTAGATGCCGATGCAACTGTTGTGTTATTGAATATTTGTCAGCTTCTAATTTCAAGATTTTGATATGATTTTGATATACTGTGAAATGATGTCAACTTACGCAGGATTGTGTGTGAGAACAGGTATGGCGAATACGAGCATATAATCTGGCATAATATGTGGTAATTGCTCTGTTGCTCGTTCAGAGGCAGATAGCATCAGTCCTTTAATATAGTCCCGCCGTTTTGTAACATCAACTAACATGTAGGATTTAATTGTCATTTTCTGTTTTCTATCCGTTTCATATCCAGCCAAAGCGTAGAACCCCATGAAATCCAGTGGAAGGCATTTGTTTGGAATTCCACGAGATAGGCCTCGGTGGAGTTTAGCTGCAAATTTCCCTCGAACTTCCAGCACTTCGTCACTCATTAATTTGGAAAGAGTACAGAACTGAGAGGCTGTAAATTGGTCACCAACTCCCTTCTGCTCACAGATCTTGAGCATAGCTGAACCGGCTGCGAGTCGAAGCCAAGACATTTCAGCTGCACTAAAGGCCACCTTTGCATTGATAAATGCTCCGCCTGTCTCCACAAATGCTATGAGCATCTTAAAAGTTTTGGCAGCAGATTTGTGATCAGTACGCAAGCCTAAAAGCCATCGCACTGTTGCTTTCATTCCTGCAATCATTGCTCGAGTAATCTCTGGCAACTCTTCAATATCACACCAAGGTTCTGAATTCTTATATTGATCCTCTTCTGTTCTTCGGGGATTTACGAGCAACTCCTTCACAATTTTCTGGGACACGATTCCTTTCATCTCGTTTCTAAACTCATCAGGCATTAGCCTGGCAATGTGACCTAATCCAACAATTGATGTTCGGTAACCGGGGTTTCGCGGTTCGAGATTTGCTTTCAATGAATCCACAATCTGAGAAAACGTTTGAACGCGAGCAGTTGGCTTAATATTAGTAAAGATACAGCGAATTGCTTCTTTTGCTCGTTTCGGAGTGCCAGCAACAAGCGAGTTTTGACAATGTGGCACCAGTGTGTCCATTAGTGTCGGTTGGTATTGGCCTAAAAACAAAGAAAATATAAGTACCACGCATGCAAATGTTAATTTGATTATATAATAGATCTTTAAGTTCTGTCAGAATGCCGCTTTCAGTAAACTAAGTTTTCGTGTTTTGAGGTTTAGGTTCCGTCTTTGGAATCCAAAGTTTGGATTATGGTCATCTTCATCATCCTGAATTTACCCCTGGTGTCTCGTTTCAAATGTCGCAAAAATCGTAGCTCTTAGTAAGTGAAAGTTGTATTCTCAAGACAGGACAAATCTCCATGTAAGCTTTGCATACCTCCAAAAGGACTAACCACTTACTTACCAATCGGTTGTGCTTTTCCAATACAAGTTAGTGCAGAAAGTATTGCAGGTTGAAGGCTAGGAGAAACTAAAGTTAGGAGACGGATAAGAAGGGTCAGAGTCTGTTCCTCAGCAAAATGGGTTGGAAAAACAAAAGCCAAAACCTAAAGACAAAAGTTAAAGTGGTCATTAGCAAATTCAGTAACTCAAGAATTAGTTCAATGGCTCAGTTGAGCTTAAAATATATTTTTAAAAGCTTTAATCTTACATTTATAAGTCGAAGCCCTCGCTCAATGGCAGTATCTTTTTGCATTCCCAGACTCTTCAAAACATCTTCATTGTCCAATCGAACAGAATGCAAGATACTTAGCAGTTTCTAGAAACAAATATTAAAATACACGTATGAGCTTTGGGAATCGCTCACTAAAATTCAATACAATTTCTTACAATCAACGCATCCCGATCGATCAATACAGATGAAATCCTCTGTAGTAGAATTTTGACTGTATTGTAATACAAATTGGTCATTACTGGAGCACCCAACTTTTTCAAAACTGAATTCTAGAGTGGGATAAATAAAGCGAAATTCAGAGAAAACTTAATTCATATCCAATTTAACACATTCCACAAGTGTTTAAGGTGTACGGGGTCTTACCACGCATTCAGCACACGTTTTACAGTCTGTTGACGGATTTACAATCATTTCCATTTTGCCCAATAGGAGTGCATCCACCTTCAAGTCTGCAGCGAATTTACACAAAAACTCCGAGGCTTTCACTGGGTCCGGTAAAAACTTAGTTAGTGCTGATATTCTGGAGCTAAGAAGACGTTCCGTATCTGGTGTGCCGGTGTCAAAGTTCTTTACACACGAAAGAAAATCACCAACGTGTCTTCGGGCACTGGAATAAACGTAGCGTTAATACTTGGCGAAGTAAACAGAAATAAACACACCGAAAATAACAAAACTATTTAAACTAAACTTACAGTAATAAATTCTTCTGAATTTCTACAAATGCTTTGGTAGCATTTTCATCAATTGATCCAAACAGGTAAAGAAGTTTCAGCATTCGTTCCTCGGAAGGCAACTCGAAGGGAACGAGACATCCGTTTAATAATCGCTCAACGACGATCCTAGTCAATAACAGTTCCGGTAATTAAAAACGGATTCAAAATCCTTTTTAAAAAGCTACAAAAAACGGTTCCAGATACTTACCTATCATCCATAGAACTCATGTAGTAAGCATGAAGAATTTTATCTTTTATCCAAGTCACCGCGTCTCTAGTAGCATCTGGAATATAATCTGAAGTGAGATGTGTTTTGTAAATGAGAGCCAACCCTTGCAGCGCCTCGCGTCGTATTTTGAACTGTAAGCACACATTAGAATAACGTTGGAAGGTTAAAACTATAATTAAAACAATTGACTTGATTTAGTAGGCACTTTTGGTGAAGTTTTACCTTCTTATCCATGATCCTTTCTTTGACGTAATTCAACAAATCCTCACTTTCTGAGACGACCGAAAAATCCAACTTTGCTGTTGCCACAATTGCCTTTACAACTTCGAATCGAACATTCTCCTCTCCATCATGTTGACGCGTCTGAAAAGCAATTGTTGCAAATAATATAAATTGTACTCGAATTAAATCCCACATAAAATTCACGTTTTTCTTTGTTGCAAATTAAAATTAATTAAGAACAGTCAAAAGCTGGAGTGAAAGTTTGACATACATACCCGCAAAGTCTCAACAATGTCACTTCGTAGCTCAGGATGGTTCAGAAGAAAATGCATTGAATACTGGACACATTTGATACGAATTGGGATGCTGATATCGTTGAATCTATTCAGTAGAACACTAGAATTAGTCTACTTTATAGGTTAAATAAATACAAAATAAAGTAATATCCTTAGACTTACCGTCCCAAAAATGCTTGCCAAAGTTGACTATGAGTACTGGCCAGTTTAGATTCTTTCTCAGAGAACATCCTTGCAAGAAGTGAAACAGAACCAAGGCGCTCGGCCTCATCAACGCTTTTTAGTTTGTATTCAAGTTGTGGAATGACCGATAGCAGAATTGAGGGACAAATATTGTTCAATTCGTAAATCAAATCATAGACCTTGAAAAATAGGAAGAGCAACAGAGAATATGCAATCGATATCTATAAGTTTGGCAACCAGGTTCAGCACAGCACAACGTGAATCTTAACTTACTTTCATATTGATTAGGAGATCCATTTCATCCTTTCCACAAACTAGGACTTGATTGAAAAACTATATAAAAAAAAATTAATAATTAAAGATCAGCTGAGTTAGTTCTAGTTTAATTGAAATTTCTTGTGAAAGTGAGAAAAGTAACTCCACTTGGAATGCAAAAATCATAAGGAACTCACGTTCTGAATATAAGGTTCCAATGTCTCAGAACATTTTACGATTAGTTCCTTGGCCAAGTGATAGGCGTTTTTCTTCGTAGTTTTAACAGGTTCGACGATATTCCCGAGAATGATATCCAATAATTCACGCGAAACCGTGTCACATTCGGTAATTAGAGGACAGAGAACGTCTAGCATAAATGACTTAACCTTCCCAGAATGTTCATCACTAGAATAAGAAAGAGCAAGAACAAATTATTATAAGTTAAGAATTAAGTTCATAAGTTAACATAGTTATGTTTAACTCGTTTTGTTAGGTTTTAGAAAACTTACTTGACAATTCGGAAGACTAGCCCAAATAAAGCGCAAAATATTTCTTGTGCATCATCCAGCTCAAAGCACATATTGAAGGACTTTACGTAAGCCAAATTCTCCAGCAGGTAAAAGTAGCGCTTGAACGCAGGATCTTTAGGATCTTTTAGTCCCTCAAGTTGCCCAATCAAAAATTTGAAAATAGTCTAAAACAAAAATTGAAGATAACAACTCAGATTGTGGACCACAGTTAACCAAGAATTAACAACAACCAAATAAATTCAACTCACTTTAACTTGTTCCTGATCTTTATATGGTGCCTCAGGGGCATATATTCGTAGAATATCGGCTACACAACATGCGATCAGAAGTCGAACGTCCTTTGAAGTATGATTGAGAAATCCTTCTTCAGCTAAATGAAGACAAAGTGGTACATATTCTTCGTAAGCATTCTCCTCTTGACCCATACTCTGGAATGTGGAGGCCAGTACTTTTAGTCGTCGAATCAATTCGTCAACGTGCATTTCATCGCTCACTTCTTTGCAACTTGGTGGGTAGAAGATTGCCTCCGTTGCAGAGGAAGTGGATTGACGGGTAGCAGGTTTCTTTAGCTGTCGGGACATCCCTCAAATGGTTGTGTCGCGCACAAATACTGTTGATGATAGTTCAAGTTTCAGGCCCAGGACGTGTACAGCAATTTAAGCTAGGACATAAAAACAAATTCAATGGATATCCAACCTTAACTAAAAGACAACTAACACCATTTGGTCGACTGAAATAAGTAAAGCACCTCCAACAGTACGTCGGCTCTACAACTAGAAATTACAACCACTAAAGGTGAGGATTAGATTAGTGGATCTCTCGCAGTTAACGTTGCTCGGTTGACAGGTTCGTTTCGTAGGAAAGTTAAAAATCCGTCTCCCAACTAGAACAACCGAATTTCAGTAAACGTTTCCGTCGGTCACCAGTGTCGCGCCAAATCTGGCAAGTGTCTGGTGAAGCCAAATGTCAGTGACCTACGTAAACTCTTACTTTGAATTGTATAACAATCGTTAAGAGCGGTACTATCAACCATAATAATTGGAGTTGGTTAAATTAAATGGACAGCTCAAATTACCTTTAGTGTAGCTCAGTGTAACAAAAGTTTGTTTGTTGACTTACTTGAGAGTTGTTTTTGTGACCACCTGATAGTTGTATTCAGTGGTCCAAATGTCAACTATGGATATTAATTAGTTACTTTGTTAATGATAATTAAGATAAAATCAAACAGGATAACTTCTGACTTCTGGATATGATTATGATGAAACGGTTGTAAGAAGATAGGGAGGGAAAAGGAGGAGCGAAAAGAGATGGAAAGTTATTATTTTGTGGCGGCGTCTGTACGTCGATGCGACACTCCATCACTGGATCTTATACCAGTAGATGACACTACTCACGGTACCTACTTTAATTGACATATTTAATTGACAAACTAACTTTAGTAACGTTAATTAACTAATTAATTAAATAAAAGTCGTTAATTATTCTTAACTATTTAGCTAAGTTGACCCTAACCCTAAAATACCACCAGCCGAAGGCTCACGAAACAGCAAACAAATCATTTCACGCCGTTGTTCTAAACACGTTCGTTTTCAAGGCCTCGAGCTTTTAGGTTTGGTTTAGGTTAGGTTTAGTTTAGGTTTAGGTTTTAATGAAATGACCTTTGAACTTTTACAGTAAAATAATGTTAACTTCAACGTTTATAGTGAGTTTAGTGTGCAGAGTCTACGAGTCCATTTTGTTATAGGCAATTGTCTTAAAAGATAAAAAAAATTTGTTTAGCAATCTGACCTTTTGGAGTAGCCAAGTTCCGTGTCAGGTCATGTCAAGTGTCACTCTCTGAGCTTTACTTCGATAGATTTTGTAAGTACCCCTAAATCCGTTCTAATTGCACTCTTTGCAATTGACCAGCATCTAATTGTCAAAATCAATGTTGAATTGATAATCAGCTGACCAAGGTAAACTCTTGGAATCTCATCTATTTAAGTAAACCAGACAAGCCGGATTCTGGAATCGGAAGGATACCCCGTGCAATCCTAGATCGGGCTTGTCTAGTTGACTCGCTCGCTGTGTCTTTTAATTATTAAATTAAAT
>JABASL010000385.1:0-18443 GCA_019775825.1 Neanura muscorum | reverse complement strand
ACCACTCTGACCTGTGACCTCCGTGTAACCAGCAAATACTGGGGATTGTCGAGCTAAATGCTAATTGCCTGCAGTGTGGAATGAGGCGACGGACAATTGAAAACAAAAACGAGTTACGTCGAAAATTTTATATTTTTTAAATACCGTTTCCATCTACCATTTTCTGTCATATCCACGTTTTTAAAAGACAGCTTGGCAAGCCAAGTAATATTTCTAACATTAATTCCTTTATAGTAGAGTAGAAGGATCAAAGGTCAATGAAACAAACGTTTTCGAGTTAAGAGGCTGTGATGGTTAGTTTATGGAGATCTTTAGAAAATTCCACTGTTTCTCATTTTTGTTATTGCTATTTTTGGACTTGGTCTCATTTCTATTTAGAAATTTTTTAGAAACGAACACAATCCACGACGTTCTACTGTTTTTTTTTCGTACAAAAATTGTCAATTTTCAATGTCTAAATACCCTGCCCTCCGTAAAGGTCAATTTCCAATTTGTTAAAAATACTCTGTTTAGAATCTTTCTCTACACGAATGCCTCGCCTCCGCTGGGGCAAAGAACGATGGTAAACGCATGTAGGAATCGAAATGATAGAGCCTTAAATTTAATTTGCGTATTAGTGAAAAGTTACTTGATTTCTATCCATTATTTAATAGTACTCTAGCGTTAATTATTTTCTTTGTAGATTTTTAGTTTTATTTATTCTAAATCCAGTTACTAAAAACAACTTAAGGTCTGATTACTTTTAAGCGAATTATGTTCTTCCGTGTAGCCAATTTCACTAATCTAAAACCACACATCCTACTAATGTCAAAGAAAATTTAATTACTGACGATGACAATGATTATTAATTATAGTTATTAATTATCATTCTAATTGTCAGAATGATATACGGCTTTGTGAATATGAATAAATTCCAAAAGAGGTCCATATTCTATTGTTTTTAGTATTGTCAAGTTAAGCCTATCTTCAACTGTCGCATAAATCACTCAACAATTTCTAATTCTCATTTCTAAAGTAATTTCTAATGCAATTGGGAATTCGGGCATTTGGAATGAAAGGTCAAAGGTAAAATAATTAATTTCTAAAAAAAAAATAAAAAATTAAAAAAATCCCAATTTACATCTTTCTTGCCCTTTAACTTCGTGTGCCCAGCTTAGGGAAAGCAAATGAAAGTGTGTTTGAAGTGTGTAAAATTTTAATTTTTTTCATTTTTTCATCAAAGTAAAAATGGAAGAACAAAAAAGGTAAACAAAGCGTTAGTTAACTTTAAATGTTGAATTTTAGTTTCCTAATCACACGGTCGTCAAGGGTCAACACCTCTACGATCAGGTGTCATTGACACGAACACGGTTATTAGCTAGCGTTAGAACAAAGCAGAAGCTCTGGAAAGCACACACCAACATTAGCATTTTTTTTTAATTTTCACGTTAGTTAGTCTTAATAGCAGTACGTGCGTCGTGCGTTCACTGAAATTGCTGAAGATGTTAACGAAAGATTACAACAAATTACGATTTATCCAAATGACGACGTCAAGATCAAGAAAATACTGGCAGTAAAATCTATCAAGAGTGAACGACCTTTGGTTCGGGCAAAGGGAACTTCGGACAGCAAAGCTCTGAAAACGTTAACACTGGATTCCGGACAGTGGACACTATTTCGGTTTGTCGACAATCGTTTACTAGTAGTTACAAAGTCTAATTACATTAAGCCAATTGTAAGTTGTGACCTTTGTTGTATCATAACTGTCATTCTAAGCTGGTTACTCCATAAAAAAAGAATGTGAATGAGTCACTAAATAACTTTTGTTCTTTTTGTTTAGGCAAGGACAGCGTAGTGCACAAGTTATACTAAATGGCAGACCTTTCAGATCAAATGGAGATTCGTCAGTTATCACTTCCTGGGAAAGCGTTCCCAATTCTACAACAATTAAGGCAGGACAATTACTTCTGTGATGTCAAATTAATCGTAAGTTTTTTCAACTTCTTTTATCCGTAGTGTCGCCCTTTATTTAATTACGCTTCCGCCGACGTCATTTTTATTTTGATACAGTTTACACATAAACTTTAAATACCCCTTTCTGTGGCTTGACATTTTTCGACAATAGGTTGAGCTTGGCAAGATATCACTGACGCGGTGACTAATCAAGCATGTGAAGGCTAAATACAAATATAACTTTAACTTTAATTTGAGTCTTTATATCTGGATTTTAGGTAGGAAGTGTCAATATTCAAGCTCATCGAATTGTCCTGTCTGCAACAATTCCCTACTTTTATTCAATGTTTACGCTGGAAATGAAGGAAGCTACCCTACAAGAGATTCCTATGAACGATGTTGATGTAGAGTAAGATTGCCTTTGAACGAAACGAATATTTTATAGTTACAGTAATTAAGCATCAGATCTAAATACAATCTAATACTCGTTGTAGTTTGTAGTCAAGTATTTTTTATCGCTGATCATATACATATATCCATTATTCCAGGGCATTGCAGTTAATAATTGACTTCGCCTACTCGGGTAGAATAATTGTCAATACCGAGAATGTTCAAAAGATTATGCTGGTAGCATCCATGCTCCAGGTCAATAGTATTCGTGATGGATGTGCTGAATTTCTCAAGAAGAGGTATAAATTATTAAAAAGCTTAAATAACTAATTGTGTACCTGCTTGTATTATTATACTTATTATTAACGACCTATTGTTTAAATTATTTCCTAATTGTTTCTAGAATTTCAGCCGACAATGTGATCGGAATACGGAATTTTGTCGAAGCTTTCAATTGTTCCACTCTTGTTTCCTACACGGACAAATTTATTGAAAAGAACTTTTACCTTGTATCACAATCAGACGAATTTCTACAAATTGGTCTCCTAGACTTGGTCAATCTTTTGTCCAAGGATGAGCTCCAAGTGGAATCAGAAGAGGAAGTAGGTCAATTTTATTAAATACGTTGACTAATTTATGTGCAATAAACTTATAATGGTGATTTCTTTCACACTTAAATGTATATGAATTAGGTGTACATGGCTATGATTCGTTGGATCAAGGAAGACATGGAGCTCCGGTCAATTGATCTTCCCCTTCTTCTAAAATCCATTCGCCTACCCCTCGTTACGCCAGAATTTCTTGCTGATGTTGTTGCAGTAGAGCCATTGGTACGAAGCTCATTCGAATGTCGGTGAGCTTTAACTTAGGGCTTTGGAATCATAACATTGATTTATCAGGATTTATGCTGAACATGGAATTTCTTAACTGTTTTGTACAATTTTTAGTGATTTACTAGACGAAGTAAGAAATTTCTTTTTGATTCCTGAGCGCCGTCATTTATTTTCAACATTCAAAACAAAGCCAAGATGTGGCGACGAGCTGGGATATATTTACGTTGTTGGTTCCATCACTCGTCCTGGCGTTGTCAGTTGTACGCATCACGATTCCATGTACTGCACCTGCATCACTTGTAAGCTTTCGTTACGAATTAATTTAATAAGGAATTTCATTCTTAGCTGTTGAATTTTGTTAATCGTCGTAACTACTTTTCTATGAAAGGTGATTCCATGAGCAGCGTCGAAGTTTTTGATCCGATTCAACAGAAATGGAGAATGGCTGAATCGATGAAGATGTTACGTAGTCGAGTAGGAGGTAGTCCTCACTCTAGTTACAAAATTTTGAATTTTTGTCGAAATCTAATTGGTGTCATGTCTTGTATACCAAGTTTGCTTCGTGAAGCGCCGCCTCTTCGCTGTCGGTTAGTTTCGCATTCCCTTGAGTTTGTTCTGTTATTTGAATGAAATTAATTTCTAATTTACGTAACAAACAATTATACAGGCGGATTTAATGGCGTGTCACGTTTGAATACCCTCGAGGCATTTGACCCCGTTGCCAAAGTTTGGAGCAAGGCCAAGCCAATGTCATTTTCTAGAAGGTTGTTTCCTAATATTGGAAATATTGCACCTTTTAACGTGACTCTAAATTTTCATTAATGTATTCTAGTGCCGTGGGATGCTGTGCTCTCTACAATAAGTTGTATGTCTGTGGAGGTAAGCAGCTACGATTAATTATTTTAAAGTAACAATTGTAGTACAAATAGCAATTCATACCGAGTTGCATTTTTGCAGGATATGATGGTGCATCCTCACTTTGCCAAGTGGAATGTTATAATCCTGACACAGATGAATGGAAAACTGTTACATCAATGTTGAAGCATCGAAGTGCAGCTGGAGTCGTGGCACTGGACGGCCACATTTACTGCATCGGAGGGTAAATTCTTGCTAAAATAATACTGGCAAAATAGTCCTGGATGTTGCTATTAATTTCATTAATTGCAGACATGACGGGTTGTCAATCTTTAGCTCGGTAAGATAGCGAAATTAACCAAGAGTTTGACGTCCGTTGGATGGAACGCTGACGTGTTAACTTTTTAGGTTGAAAAATATGACCCTTATGAAGGGACATGGACTTTTGTGGCTCCAATGAAAACGAATCGATGTCGTCTTGGGGCTGCAGCGCTTAATGGAAAACTCTACACTTGCGGAGGTAAATTTGTGCAGTTGGGTGCGATAGATACACATACATACGCCAATAAATCAATTAATCGTGTTAAGATAACTTAAATTAACCTAAACTTATTTGTTCCTCAGGGTACAATGGGTCACAATTCTTGGCTACAATGGAAATGTACGATCCAATTACGGATACATGGAAAAACTTGGCTTCTATGAATCAAATGCGTAGTCGAGTAGTGTTGGTGAGCAATGGAGGCAAACTTTATGCGATTGGTGAGGAAATTAGAAACATTGTCAGAAACATATCAATTAACGTTGCTAATTTGTCAATTTGTAATTGGAAGGCGGTTATGACGGGATAAGTAACCTATCGACCGTAGAAGTGTACAATCCCCTTACGGACACGTGGACATTGATACCTTCAATGTTCCATCAAGGTGGAGTTGGAGCCGCGGCTGTAATGCCCATGGAAACACTCATCCCTCCATCGGAGTAACCTGAACGGTGCAATCCAGCCAATGAACTACTTGGTTGTCCTCTTTGGTTAGCATTAGGTTCAAACAGGGTACATAATCAAGTGGTCAAAATGCCAAATAATCCTTAATTTAACAATGTTACAAAGTTAGTCATTCCTTATTTACCATAGATTCCATTCCCCTTATGACAAGTTGCCGAAACATACCCTAAAATCACAAGATTCCATTCTAAGAGCCTTGGGACGAAATTATTACGTTAAGGGTACAGGGCTTATTACATTAATTTATTTCGAATTCACTTTTAATTTACACGGGTAACGTTACACGATAATACTTCTGATAATGGGAAATCGAAGGTGAGCATTATGACGCGAATCGCTTGGTGTAAATTCAAGTTGTACCATTCCTCGTAACGTCTCTTTTATATCAGTTAGTTCAATTAATTTTAAAGATGCTCATTCTCATTTGCATTCCAGTATTCCAATTCATCACATGACAAAAATGGCCCTTGTCTACTCAATCATGAAATTAAGAAATATATTACTGAAGGGGATGAACTAGAGACAAAGTCGGAAATATTCTTATTTTAACACTTGTTACATTCTTTTACATTTGACTTAGCTTATGTCTCTTAGTAAAATATTTGGGACGATGTTAAGTGGAATATATGAAAATTGGAAATTAAATTAAGGTGATGACTTTTAATTATTCATTAAACTTGTTGACTGAAAGCATTCGCCGCACTATTAGTATCCGATTTTCCCATTGTTGGAATGGCACTTGCTGTTCGAAATATTAGAGATGTTATCTGGAATTCGATAGAAATTTTTTTTTTTTAGAAAAGATGGAATCGACCACAGCACAGCATACGGCATTCCAGTTGGCTTTAACGTCGAATTTTACGATTCGAGCGTGTCCTGGACTTGACTATAAAGTGCTAAGGAATGACTTATTCGCCCTCAAAAACCTGACCTAGACCTTGTCACGCAACAATTTCACCCAGCAACTTCAACTTGCTGGGAAATCTATTATATAATTGCGTTGCTTTCTAAAATGTTGGAACAGGCCTTGAAAAATTCCAAATCCTAAAAAGCGCTTAACGCTGGCACAATCCGTTGTAGTGCCCGAAGGAAAAATTGAAAAAGCTGCCGTGAAATGAAAACGTTGAATGGGAGTTTAGGTTACCAACTTAATTATTCTAAACTTACCCCAGTGCCCAAAACCGAGCTCGCATCTGCAATTCCAGGTTGATGACCAAGTTTGCATCGAATATAACCATATAAATTAGCAACGTTGAGGAGAATAGCCAAAATAACCAAAATCTAAATTGTCAAACAAGAAATGTGTTACGTAGTTAAAAAACGATGGGCCGGGCCATAACATTGAAACCAAAGTTATCATGATGGGCTAATTCACAACTTACCGACCATTGGAAGCGAAACGTAAAGAATGCAAAAAAGAATAGAAATATCCAAACAATTGGTGCAACAATCAATGCCGTCCAAAAGATTCGACGCTCTGGTGGTCTACCGCCAGCACGTGACCCCTTTCTGCCCTCAAAGATCCAATGACTCTGTCCATTGTCGTCCACAAAATTCGTCCAGCGTAGTCCAACCAACTTACGGCCAGTGATGTTCTTAACTGTCCAGAAATCTAGAGCTAGAAGAACGAGGACAGCAGTGAAGCTTGCGATGAATCCTGATCCTCCGCACAAAATGTAGACCAAAATAGCTGCAGCTCTAAACGCAACATGAAAGAAGGCGACCACTGGTTGCCTATTTACAACCAAAATGAGACCGTAAGTAAGGTCATCAGAATTGCAAGTATACATTTGCAAATGTCAATTCAACTACCTAAGGCGGAGCTTTGCTTCAGGTCCTTCCTCACCAAATCCCAAGCCTTCGTCTTCGTCGTCTGTGTTCATAAGCAGAGCCTGTATTACATCAACAATTATCAACAATTGAGAGGTCAAAATTATAACAAAGATCCTCTGTCTTTCTGATAATCGTTTCGTGACCTGGCAAAGACTCTGAGATACTAAGGTTTACGTAAGGCGTTATACCATATACCGGCATAATGGTAGTGCCAATGCCAATATGGTACAAACTTACCTGATTGTCCGCCATTGTCGATCCAATTATTTACCTAACAATAATGGTCACATTAACTGCTTTGGAAGCTTAGGGGAAAAAGCTAAACGTAGTCTCAACAACTACTTCTTACACGATTGACAACAGAATTTAATTAAGTTGCACCGGGAACAACCTAAAACAACTCGTCGTGTCACTTTGACTTCACTGACTAACTTGACTTTTGAATTAGCAAACACCAAAAACGTCATCATAACAAACAGCTGTTTTATTTTACAGTTGGATATTTTTTGTTTGCTGCTGATTGATCAGAATGCAAATTTTAAAAAACCCGCCGTTTTCTTTCACTGAAAGGTTTTAACTTTTAACCGAGTTATTTTAGTTATGAACTTGACTAACTGCTCATTTGATTAATTAATCCATTCGATTAATTTAATTGGTTTAATTTAGTCATTTAATAGTTTTGCGATATTTATTTTCAGAACTTTGCAATCAAGTAGGCGCCGCGGAACGAAACCGCCGAGCTGAACTTTTCTAGAGAAAACAACGAAAACAATTTATAAATCTACTTTAGTAAAATTAGAATGCGTCTTCCTAACTGAACAATTTTCTTTTCTGGAAGAGCTCGATGTATAAATTATCCGTTAAGAATATTAGCATCGCTTTTCCGTCACTTGTCCTCCAATAATTCACTGCTGTGCATTAATTCTTCAACTGAATTGTAACAAATTGACTCTACGAATACACAGAAAGTTTTACGAATTAATGATAAACTTACTGTGCATAAAGGTACGAGAAGAATAATTAAGATTAATAACCGAATTAATGAAGTAATTAGTAATCCAGTGCCCATTCATTTTCGGAAACAAAGGCATCAACGACCTCCTTCATCACTTAGTTAGGGATCAATTGTTCGGAAGTCAGGGCAACACGCGTGATAGGATCAAAATGACCCACCCTCATCAAATGTTCTTCAATGTCCTTTCTCTCATAGGTAATTCCGCTCGGTGTAATCACAGGGTCACGCAGGATTTCAAAAGAGAACTTCCCACAAAGATAATCAGGAACTTCCCGTTTCTGAACCAAGACGTATACAATTAAAAAATAAAGTTTGACCTACGATTTTCACTGGCTTGAACTTACACGACGACGTTCGTCGACTGTTGAAAATAGGCTGTTCAGCTCAGTCATACAAGTGTCAGAAAAGGACTCGACTGCTGCGACCGCCTCGTTAACCTCAGTAGTGCTAGAACTCGCGTCGTCACCACTACCAGCAGCAGCGTCTCGTAATACTTCAGTCTAGAAAATTTAATTCATTTGTAATTGATTTCTAATTCTTCCCAAGGTCGTAAAGGAAACGTTTATCGCCTTGCGTTAAAGCGCTTTTTATGTTTACGCTTGCTTAAGCGTTTAAACATTGTGTTACACCAACGTTTGTTTTACAACATTGATTCAATTAATTTAATTCATGCTAGGTATTAAGTAATCCCCAACCCGCTTGAAAGCAAGTAAGTACCTTGCGCTCCCGATCTTCCTGAATGAGGCGAGTAAGGTAAGATTGGAGTTCAATTTCACGGGATAGGCGCTTATTTTCTTGTACGTCAAACCTTTTCTTACGCCAGAGTCTTAATACTTGTGTCATTTCGTCGCCATAGTTGAGTCTAATAGTTCCAGGATTAAATGTCATTACAGCTAAACACGATACAGCATTATGTCAATGTTAAGATTCATACCGCTGCTCTCGTGACAAATCAACTGCTCTTTGGAGATGTTTGACTCCTTCATCTACAAATTCCAGTTCACAAAGGGCTTGTCCCAGAAAAAAGTGGGATTTGATATGAGTTGGGTCTAATTCTAAGGCCGAGTGACAGTCTGCTACAACTCCAGCATATGAATTCAATCTATGGAGAAGCCAATCACAAATCACAAACGCTTGACTTTATGGAGTACAATTTAAGGTAGTATTTCACTATTATGTCAACTTACCTGAACCCTACGAGTGCTCTATTTGTATTATGTCAACTTACCTTAACCCTACGAGGGCTCTATTTGTAAAGTAAACTGGATTCGATGGATTGCGAATAATTGCATTCGTATAACACTGGGCTGCTTTCTCGTATTCTCTACCCGCAAAATATTGGTTACCCTTCTCCTTGAAGTCTTTGTCCGTCATGGAAGCAAAGGATTTCTTCTGTTGTGTTGACATAATGAAATGATGGCTGGACACTTAGGTTGACACTTCGAGTCGAACCTCAGCACCTCAACGAGCAGGCTGAAACCTATAGGAAGATGCAGAACGCAACGTCAACAAATGTCGGTCAAGCAAGGTGGCTGGATGTTAAATACAAAAAGTAAGCAATTTTCGTTCGTAATTACCTGTTCAAATACCTAAGTTAATTTACGGGCCAACAAACCCAAGGACACTTGGATACTTCCCAAATTACCAACGTCCCATCGATGGCGTACTTATTCCTTAGCAAGTTGTAATTCTAATTGAGAATCACAAACAACAATAATTAATTATGCTACACTTATTATGCTGTTAAATACATTAAACATTAAATATACAGCAGAGTTCGATCTGCCTGCTGACTGAGAAAGACTGAAATATTTTTGTTTTAGTAAACAGTGTCCGCCGTGCCACCTTCTGGCCATAAAACACGACTTTCAGAGATCCGGATATTTTTGAACGTTTTTGTAAAAAAAAGATCTTAATTTCATTCTTTTTTGGCAGCAATAATGCAGCTTTAAGGTCAAAAGGTCAGGTCAACAAGGTTCAAAGGTTTAGTAGATATTCTCTGTCTTGGGTCAAGACTCTTGACTTATCCTACCCGGTTCCAGACTTTGGCTTCGTCACTCCTCTTTCGTGAATTGGGAATTCGTGCCTGTTAAGGGGATATTCGATAGGAAATTTCAAGAGGTCAATTGCTGTGGTGTGGACCTATATAGGATAGAGGATAGAGGTCATCCCATAAGTCAGTGAAACCTGGACGACCTGGAAAAGGTGATGAAGTACGCTGAACATTCATTTTGTTATCGATCAATTAATCGGATTTTTGTGACCCTGAATATAAAATTTTATCTTTCATCTGCAGGACTAGCGCATTGCATACTAAACACAACATTTATGAATTGTGGCACAACCAGAACTAGAAGGATAAATAGTACGAAAAGGTCATACATGCACAATTTTATCGATCAAATCTGAACGAGGACATTCTACATTTAACGAAATCGTCACGACGGGTCAAACTTCCTTTTGCTCCACGACCCGGAAATTCTCGATATGCCATCAATGTAAGTTTCCGAAATTGACACGTCATAAATTAAAGACATCTCAACGTTTAACCTTCCTGCAGGGAATGTGAACAGGAATTCGAGGTGCTGGAATCAATTTACAAAGAAATTGAAATTGTACCGGAAACACCGTAAGTAAATTTTGCAAACGTAGCGGAACTGATAAGCAGATTAGCTGATGTAGATGTTGCTCTAATAAGTTGATTTCTTTTTTATCGTGTTTCAGCGATGGGGGATCCTTGGTATCCATTCTGTTGTACCCAAAAAGTGCAGGTGATATGGAATCTCGCTATGTAACAGTAAAATTGGAACTACATTTATCTCCAACCTATCCCATGACCTTGCCACGAATAGAAATTCGTAACCCTAGAGGACTTAGTCAAGAACAATTGGAGGATCTCGAAAATACTCTGGATACAATGAAAAACGAATCTATTGGATTACCTGTGCTGTTTCAACTAATTGATTTTGTGCAAGACTACTTGACATCTAACAATCGACCCTCAGCCGAGTGTCCTATTTGCCTCATGAGCTTTACGGACTTTGATGTATTCTATACTCCAGCGTGTTTTCATCACTATCATTCTCACTGGTAATTTGAAATGATCAATCTACTACCGTGTGGTCAACTCCTAACTTTCCCTATTTCCTAATATCCCTTATTTCCCCCCTCTCCCACGGGAGGGGCGAAAATTCAAAAATTAAGGTTGACAGTTGATCACACGGTAACATTCATCCACCAGCACGCGGTATAAATGTGCTTAGGTGTTGATTTCTGTGTTCTTAGAGTTCTTAGTTCTTTTCCGTTTTTTTTCTTCTAGTCTCGGTCTGCATCTACACAATTTAGTCAACACGAAAAAGGAAAATGCAGACAACCAGGTAAATTACAAAGTTGTATAACGGCAGATCGAGAAATTGCAATTTTCTTAATCTGAAACCTGGAATGGTTCGAATTCAGTTAAAAATCCAAACGAAATTATAATTGAAGTGCCTAAAAGTTTTATCTGATTGGCTTAGGTACCAAGTTCACCAGTGGAAATCCTTTGCCCCGTGTGCCGTGTTGAACTCGACCCGGATATCGATATCGAAAAACTTTTAGCCAGTCCTCCAGCAACCGAGAATGAAATTACCGATCCCGAAATCCCCCCTATTGGAATTCCTCAACAAGATCGAAACAAATTGGAAGCTCTTTTTCAAAAACAAAAAGAGCAAGGTGGGATCATAGACTTAAATGAAGACTGCATACGCCTCTTGCGTATTTCTGACCATGTGGCACCCACTGCAGAGGGTCCACAAGCTCAAGCTCAGGCCGTCGATGGCACAGTTGGCAATAGGCAGAGGGCTGCTATGTCGACTGAAAGAACTGAACGATCTCAACTCAATGCACATGGAGTGGAGGGCGGCAGCAATCCCACTAGGGTTAGAACAAGTCACGGTCACTACAAGGCATTTCAAGGGTCAAGAGGCAGCCGTGGTAGTCATCGAGACTTTGGTCATAGATATAACCAACACCGGCGGCGGCACGATCTTAATCCAGCACATCCTGGAGGAAATCATCCCCCAGCGCACGGAGTCAACGAAAGGAATGGAAGTCATCAGCCCAAACCAAGTAGTGTGCGCGGTCAACCATCTCCACCCACGTCTCATTTGGGAAAAGGAATCGAAGGTGAAGGAAGACCCATTGCTCCACCCCCGCCTCATAGAAGACAACAACCTCAAAAGTGACCTTTAGGGAAGCTATAATTAATATTGACATTTAGAGAAAATTCACAGTACTACTCCACCTCCGCACTTCGAATTTAGTAAGTGGATGGAGCTATACGAATTAATAATTGTTCACGTACCGGTCTGTATTGAACAAAATGGTCTAAACGATCAAATTTTGTGATATAGGATGTCGTAATTATCCATCATTCAACTACTAATAATACTTATAGTTAACTAGTCAATAATTGGGTTAAATCAGGGTAAATTGTTACCATTTCCTTTTCCACTTTAAATTTATTTAACTTCCTTCAGGTTAGTTTTGTTTCAACTCATCCATAATTTTGTGAAACCTTGTCCAATTACAAACAAGGCCGATAAGAAAGATTGATATTCACAATTAGGAAACCTGTTAAAATAAATCATAACTAATGCAACCGCAAATTAGATCTACGCAGATAGTTGAAAAAAAAAATGAATGGATTTTTTACAAATCTTTTTCGTTTTCGTAAATTTTTTTAGGCATTAACCGGTCCTAATTTGAATTGCCCAGGATTTAAGCAATTACTTGATTAATTAATCATAAATTAATCACAGCTTACCAAAATTACCACAAGGAGCAAATACTAATTAGTAAAGTGATTAATTGTGGTAATTGTGGTAAGGTAGAGATGACTTTAATATTTTAAGTCTGGTTCATACGTCGCTTTTAGTAGCGCAATGATGCCAGCTGAAAATTTATAATGCGTCTTTCTGTGTCGTCAGCTGCTGCTGTCGTAATTCAGGAAAGAACAACAACAAAAATTGGAAAGACTGCTACACATTTTTGGAATGCAAAAAAAAACCTTTTCTCCCTAAAAAAAGGTGATTTGTAATAATTATGACCCTGATAAAAAAAACGTCGCAAATTAATTTCATTTATTTAAAAAAACAAACAAGGGCGGCGGTTGAGACGTTTTGTTAGTTTAATTACGTTATATGATTTAAATTAAAATAGCTAACCAGCTGCGACGCTAATTTAGCAATTGACAACATCAACATTATTAAAAAAAAGAGTGGTTTTGATGTATAAACCAAAATTAGGTGCAATAATTAATTAACTTATTATTTAACTTAATAACTTATGTACATTACGACCTTATTAGGAGAGGCGACGAAGTAAATGACACACTTTGAGGAGACGAACATATTCAGTGAGCATTGAGGAGATCAGCCAAGGGAGGTTATAAGGACAAATTGACCTCTTCTTTGTCGTCAATGGGCAAGCCATGGATGGTAGAAGAGGGCTTCCTTGCTCCGGTCACCATAGTCATAAGTTAGCTCTTCATTTGGATCTATGTCTCTTTTTGCAATCAAGACAAGGCGAGGGATCTCTTGGACTTCAATTACTTTTGGTATCAAGTTGCCATTTCGGCTGTGATTAACCAGACGACCCAGCCGATCAGACTCCTCTGTGGCATCAACACTACATGACAAGGAAAAATACAACGTAGTTTGGTAAATACTAGACAAAATATACCTCGAAATCTTATTAAATAAATGAATTAATACTCACCAATACTGCTGATTCTGGTAAGTAAAGTAATACATGTAGCATCCGACTCTGATATCTTGAGCGTACTTCTTTTCACGCTTCCTGGCAGTGAGGATATCAATAAGCTCTCCTGAATATTCGACAACGAACTCGTTCTTGAGAAACTTCCTAGTGGCAATAACTCCGCGTCCTTTCAAAGGCATTTCTTTTATCTGAAAAAAAGTAGGTAGTAAGAATATTAGTAATCCGGAAGTCATGAATACGTTCGTTGTAAATGTAACGATTTATGACACAGGGCCCCTGTGACATGTGTTATGATATGAAATCATGTCAGTTACTGTACCTTAAGTCCATCCTGTATTTCTTCTATAGTAGATCGAATAAGGACTTGCTGTTTTTCAGCCTTAACATTTTTGTCAGTCTTCCTCTGACTTCGTCGAGCAGGAAAGAAATCTGTGATTGTTTTCTGCTTTGGATTAGGATTATTTTCTCGCTCTTGTCTTCGTCTCGAACTCATGCTGCTCCGTGTGATTTGAATAAAGTAAAACAGTTAATTATAAATAATTAATGACAATTAGAAATAAATGCAATAGTTAGAAAGACGGAGCAGCAGCTCTTGTCTGGCTGGAGGAGCCCAAATACTAAAAAGTTAAAAACCAAAATGCTCTTTTTTTATCTTTTGTTGTCCGTTGACTCTTGAAAGAGTAAATTTAAGTTTCTCACTTCCTTCCCGCGCCTCCGATTGACACAAACCCGCTGTTTTAATTCACAATTCGGCTCAACAAAAACTTATCCTGACCTCTACAACCACCTGGGTCAAACGTACAATCATATTGATTTAGAGGTATGTGCNACACAAACCCGCTGTTTTAATTCACAATTCGGCTCAACAAAAACTTATCCTGACCTCTACAACCACCTGGGTCAAACGTACAATCATATTGATTTAGAGGTATGTGCAACACGCTAATTAAATTAATTACACACATTTAAATTAATTAAATTGACAAATTAATATTATGATTTATTATTATTTATTATGTCATTTTTAATTTTTTTTTTAATTAAAATATTATTTACGGGATCAAACCGCGTTGTTCATTCAATAATCATCAACGTGTCATCAACGTCTTCTGCATAAGATTAGTGACTCCACTGTAATATATGTTAAACATATAATGTTAATAAATTATATTTAATATATATTTCATAATTATAATATAATATATATACAACTAATATATAAATATAATATTTCAAATTGCATGATGATATTAATTCATATAATTTTCTTCAAGCACATTTATTAATATGTTCACGAAGTCACGAGTTAGTGTATAAAATTACTTTTTGCCAAAATGCTAAACTGTGAATCATAAAAATGCTACTAATATCTAAATTTATATTAACGTTTAATGTAAATTTTGTTTTATCAAAAAAAAAGATATGGGTTTTAGACATTTATATTTTTTACGAAAATTTTATACATATTTTGTAATTATTCGTTTCCAATAAATGCATATTTTGAGTTTTCTTATATTACTGTAAAGATATAAAAAGTTTAAACCAGAGTTTTGTAAATCCTCATATTTTCAAATTATTATTAATTGCATATGTTAAAATAAATTTAATTCAATATATAAATTTTAGAATAATTGTAACCATACAAGTTACGGGAAATTTCAACCTGGTTAGGAAACCGCTTTCATGATTGGCGCAGTACTCGAGGTTGAAATTGAACTTGAGGAGGCGTAGAAGGTTTATTGGACTTTTTACTTTAATATTTTATTTACGTCTAAAAATATTATTTTATTGATTACTTCATAATTCCATCTACTCCAGACTTATAAATAATTCATTTGTATTGAAGAAAATAATTTTCGCATATTATAAAATATTATGATACTTGGATATCAAGGATCAATTGAATTTATTACTAATTTGAGCAGGCAATTGTGAAGCCTCTTGACATTTTTTTGTAATAAGTACATTTTTTGAATGCCCAAATGTAGCGGGAGCGCCTAAAAATGTGACTATTTTTATCCAGACATGAAACTAGAAAGGCGATTGGATTTGAAGAGAAAGTGAATGGAAAAATTCCCCCCAAAAATTAAGTACCCGATGTCGGCACCAAGTACATCGCTTTATGCTTTACTTTTCCATCACAATCATCTTTATTCTGCGAAAAAAATTTTCGCAGCATAAAAATACGCTATGCTACGCTTTATTCAATCGAGATTAAATTAAATATTAAATATTATATAAATATTATACTACTTAGTATAATTCCCGATGGTGAGATGGCAGTTTCCTCCTCCTCTCACCAGAGGCTATGAAGCATAGCGTCTCCTTCCTTATAACCGCCAAATTTTCAAAGGAATAAAACGCACGTTTCAGCAAAAAAAACTCATTTACATATTCTCAACATTTTCAGAGATTTTAAATTTTTATTTCACCTGCACTAAAAATAACCTAAAGAACAACCAACACGACCCTCAATCACGCTCACGCACTATTTCACCCGAAATCAAATGTCACGACGGGAGAGCGACCGAAGCGAGCGACCAAAAAACTCCATTTGACATTTGACCCTTATTTAAATTTAACAAAAGGCGAGCGAGGGAGCCAACTAGACATGCCCGATTCTAGGATCGAATGGGGAATCCTTTCGGTTCTAGAATCGGGCATGTCTTGTCTAGTTTATTATATAAAATACAAAAAAAAATATTCCAATTTTGAGGAGATCCATCTAACAGCGCCACCAACAAGTCACAAAAAGTATGTCTGAGAGTATGGGGGGATATTGACTCCCAATCAATTGACCGAAATACTTTGAATTAGGTATGATGCCACCAGCATTACGTGACCAGCCCGACCAACCGACTTAGCTCCCCCTTAATCCATTTAATTATTTGATTTGATTAAATTAATTAATAATTAGGAACCTTTCGTAAAGGAATCAACATTTGCAAAAGATCCACATCAAAAATTGGATTTAGTTCTTTCACGAGGGAAGGTGGCCGCCATCTTACACCCTCCCCGTAGGAAGTAAGAATTGGATCTTATGAGGTATTTTCAATGCATCCTAGTGTTAATTTTAAGATTCCCTATGGTCCTTTTAGGTTTATTAACGCCAAATGAGATATAAAATTACGGGAGGAATTTATATCTTGTTCGTGTTAATTTGAGATGGTCCTCTGGAGACATTACATATTCATAAATTTAAAAAAAATAATAATGATCAATTTATCTTGATAAAATGCAAATGACACCATTAATGGAGAAATGAGCCGATGAAGTGCCGTCGTGTGTATTGGAGTGAAATCAATAACAACGGTAGAAGAGCTGTCTGGGCCCGAGAAAGACGACTCTGCCTGCCATTCATTCAGTCTTCACTTTTACTACTCAATAATACACAACGTTGTCCTCAATTACTAATTAATTTCATTGTTTCGTCACAAGGAGGAGAATGTAACATTCGTTTAACCAATTGAGTAAATTATATCCAAAACCTAAGGCCCTTCGACGTAATCCTTCCATTCGTTTTATTTAAGAACAGGTCACAGTTACTTGGTAGTCCAGTCGAAATTGGTTTATTTGTATTAGCGGCTCAGCTGTGCTGTACACAGAATAGGTGATCCATCTCACTGAACTTCGAAATCCGTCTGGACCTGCACACGAACATAAAACGACAAGTTCGGTAAGGACACGCATCGACCCGAGACCCGACGTATAGCGACAACGACAAGAATGGAAATTCCACGCAAAAATATTATTGTAACGTACTTATCCTGTTTATTCTGTATCCGATTTCTAAATTAATGCTCTTCAGACAGAGACAGGCGAACAAGAGTTGTTGAAAGTGGAATACTTCAATGGCGATTTGCAAGTAATGAAATTTCAATTTGAATTATTTTAATCTTTTTAGGTGTGCATGTTAAGTGGTGATTGAGTGATGGGATCCGATTCAGACTATGAGGCCGAGCCGAGCTCTGGATCCGATACAGACGATCCGGATAGTGTTGAAGTTCCTGGAGGTGGAAAGTCGTTGACTGATGTCCAATTACCAGTCAAAGTCAAATCGGAAGCAAAGGCGGCGATGCCTCCGTTGCTGCCATTGTCAGCAGGTTCAAAATCTTCTGCTCTTCCAAGAATTCCACTGCCGTTGGTGGACATTAAGCCATTCAGTGGTTCTGGTGGTCAGCTAAAGGCAAAGCCTGGTGGCATATCGGCAACCTCTACCTCAACATCTAAGGGCGCTAAGAACACGCTGACAGACAACACTATACGGAATTTCCAGTTGGGCTTCAACACAAATGACCCGGTACCTACACCAATACACTACTTCAGTTTGCTACTCCCCAATGAGTTTTTCATGGGCCTCGTAAGGCAAGTCGTATCTGGAGAAATTTCACCTACAGAAGTTAGTGTTGTGAGAAGCCTGTGCAATGATCCGCCATTGCTACATCTACTCCTAAACATGACGAATCATCAAGACCATCCAGAGTTGGTTATTCCCTTACGTGAACCTGCGAAATCAAAGTATCCGTTTCCAGGATTGTCATCACTTCCCACTATGACACCAGCTGAACTCTTCAGATACTTTAGTAAGAAAATTCTACTAGCTGATTCATTTCATCGTTAGCTTAAATTCGCCATTCAAAAATATTGTCCAGGCAGCGTCTCCGTTAGATTAACGGATGCACACGACCCCATAGTGCCACATCGTCGGTTAGAGGTCGCGATCGGATTGGCCCTGGGCCGCTGGTCAACAGATAGTAAGGGGGATGGCGTGATCGCTGTTTTCCCCGGGAAACCAGGGTCAAACGTCATTTTACACTCT
>JABASL010000384.1:0-18481 GCA_019775825.1 Neanura muscorum | reverse complement strand
TTATATTTGACTTTATGAAACTTTGAGTGTGGGGCGGTGGAGAAAGGTACAAAAACCTTGTTTTCTTGTTTCTGTCGTGGCTTGGAATCCTTTCACATAAGTTGGCTTCATGTTCGCAGCTGGTAGGCTCGTCGGAAATAGAATTTAATTTAAAATTCAACCAAAAACCCGCCGCTGCCTCCGCATTCACTCTCAGTCACTCACTAAATTCTCTATTGAGTACCATAAATTTACACTCTGTGAGGTTTAGCGTTTCCTTTGTGTCTAAAACCTTGTCCTAATCCTTATCCCTGAAATGTAAGATATTTCTCTAGCGTTTCATCAATTTGAAGCCCTTTGCCTTAATTTTTTTCGTTTGAAAAAAAATTCACTTTGACTTAACCTAGTAATTTTGGTGTTAATAAACCACTAAAATTCACTTTAAAATGTAAGTTTCAATATATTTATTTGGAAAATCCCTCCTTGCTGCGTTTCAACTAGTCAACTGCGTTATTTTTTTCTATTTGGTCATAGCATCAGTCTGTTTTTTGGTGATATCCAGAGAGCTGTCAACCCAGCTTTCGTGTGTTCAATTTACATTACTTTGGTGATACCTGTGAAATCACCAAAAGTAATTTTTTTTTATTGTGATGCATCGGCCTTCATGCTTTTGCTATATTGGTAATATCTGCCATTTTTCTGTTTGCTAATATTTGGTTAATATGGCGATATTGGTTTTTTCTGTCCTAAAATCCCTCCTTGCTGCGTTTCAACTAGTCAACTGCGTTATTTTTTTCTATTTGGTCATAGCAGCAGTCTGTCTTTTGGTGATATCCAGAGAGCTGTCAACGCAGCTTTCGTGTGTCGATAAGTTCAATTTACATTACTTTGGAGATACCTGTGAAATCACCAAAAATAATTTTTTTTTATTGTGATGCATCGGCCTTCATGCTTTTGCTATATTGGTAATATCTGCCATTTTTCTGTTTGCTAATATTTGGTTAATATGGCGATATTGGTTTTTTCTGTCCGGAAATACCACTCTTTCTTTATTTCGTGTTGCATTAACTTTTACCTACTGGATAATTGTATTTGTCATAATTTTCCCTATTTCGTGATAACTCTGGCTTTGATTATTCTATTTGATCATATTTGCCCTAATTTTTTTTCCAGTTTGGTGATATATGCTCTAATTTTTTGTCTATTTGGTGGTATTAGCTATACTTTAGCCTTGGCGGCTTTATTTGCCTTTTTCCTATTTGGTAATACCTGCCTTTTTCCTGTTTGTTAATAGCTGCCTTTTTCCTATTTGGCAATATCTGCTTTTTTCCTATTAGGTGATATCTGCCTTTTTCCAATTTACCAATATTGGCCTTTTTCCTATTTGGTAATATCTGCCTTTTTTCTATTTACCAATATTGGCCTTTTTTCGATTTGGTAATACCTGCCTTTTTCCTAATTGGCAATATCTGTTTTTTATATTTAGTAATATCTGCCTGTTTCCTATTTGGCAATATCTGCTTTTTTATATTTGGTGATATCTGTTTTTTTTCTATTTGGTAATTACGTGCCATGATTTTTCCACTTTGGTAATACTTGCATTAAATTTTTAATTGGCCCTATCTGCATTACTTTTTCTGTTTTATTTTTTTATTTGGTGATATCTGCTGCCTCAACTTTCTTCTTGGTGATATTGGTAATAATTTTGCCTATTTTATTATAACTGGATTTCATTTTTGCCTTAAATTTTTGTTTGAAAAATTTAGAAAAATTTAATTTTTTTACGGTAAAAAAATATCCCTTATTTTCTGTCAATCCGATCGAATGTGGTTTATTTTTTTCCTATTAATTTAAAAAAATCTGCCTCGCTTTCTCCAAATTCGAAGGGTGAAAACTGGTGAAAAGCGTGAACAGGATAATTTGAGTCTTTTCCGAACACACTTATGAAGGTACGAAATAGCGTTTGAGTAGAAGGTCAATTTTTGTTAATAAATAACGAAGCAGAGTTTTGTAGAAATCGATGAGGTGGCGACGACCATTGAGCCAAATGTCGTCATTCTTTGTCTATCATGTCCAAAACACACACACTCAGAATCCTTTTGTTTTTCTACAAGAAAATGAACCTCCTAGTTTCTATTTTTCTCCTTAATGATTCACCAACTATGTCCGCTCTATCACAACTGGTCCTTCCGTACAAATCATCTTCCAGTACAGGATCATCCACATTTTGGTATCATTCTTCATACTTTTATATTCCCGTCACGTTGTTCACAGCTCTGAAATCTCCGTGACATATGGGATTTTGCATTTTATACCATATCAGCTCGGGTGCGTAAATATTGACGCTATCCGCTAAAAAAATATGTGGAAACCGGAAACCTGACGGGGCAGGGTATTATTTGGGAGGGGTGGAGGTAGGGCCAGACGGCCTGTTAATGGCGTATCATCATACAGTGTACCCTGTAGTTTTTAGGCCAATAAATTATACAGAAATTTTTGTGCCATCTCTAAACTTCTAACCTACTTCTGTTGCATATATTCTTAAAACGAAGTGTGCAAAGTTAATTTTTTACAACGCCGTTATGGACGGGTTTAAGGTGAAGTCATGGTTGATTTCATCGACCTAACCTAAACGCCTGCCCTGTGTCCCCCACACGGGGTACCATTTTCAACGGGGATTTGACTCTGGCTTCCAAGGAATCAACAATTATAAGCCCTTANACCATTTTCAACGGGGATTTGACTCTGGCTTCCAAGGAATCAACAATTATAAGCCCTTAGGGAGAAAACGGTTT
Source organism: Neanura muscorum (assembly GCA_019775825.1). Lineage (NCBI taxonomy): Eukaryota > Metazoa > Arthropoda > Collembola > Poduromorpha > Neanuridae > Neanura > Neanura muscorum. The sequence goes on along the minus strand of JABASL010000384.1, from coordinate 15,707 downwards.
AGGAAATTTCCTAGGAAATAGAAAATATACAAAAGAAAAAGCACTCGAAATAATGACAAAACGATTATAAATTATATAATAACGGAGCTCTGAAGTGAAAGTAGCTTTCTTTGAATGCCTGAAAAATAGGGTGTTGGTTTTTGGAAGCATTTTGATGATATAATTTGAAGTGGTTTTTGGGTGTTATTTGAAAAAAGCCCGTTTAGAATTTAGGTACTATTTGGTAAATGGTTGGATGGTATAAATGTGTCAATAGTTGAACTGATTAATTAAGTAGTTGAAGTAAGGCAGTACCTATGAAATTTAACCTTTTTTCATCCTTTTTGTTTGCTAAAATGTGTAGAAAATGGATTGATTTCATAGGAAGAGTGACAGACAGGAGGGAGGCTATTTTCTTCCTTCTTGTTAAAACTACTCATTGGACGTGTCAAGAAAACAAAATCAAGCCCCGCTTCAACCAGCATTTTATCCACTTTCACTCACATTAGGCAGTGCATGCACGAAACTAGTACAAAAAATTCTCCAACTTACACATTAAGCGGTACGGTGCCCCAATGCAAACTTTTTAAACTACTTTCTCCGGTGCTGTGATGTCATCTGTATGGTTGCAAACCTTAGAGCTTGTTTGGAAGATTTGCAATTCAGAATTGCAAACCTATTTCTGAGTCCAAATAACTGAAACTCGAAATTTTGAGTTTTTCGGGGAATCGAAAAGCTTGAATTGAAAACTTTTATGCGAGTTTTTGGCGAGTAATAGAACTCAGGTATAAATTACTTAAGTCCAAGGCTTCCTGGTTTTTGCGAGTATTAAAATTAAATTTCAAAATTTTGATTTCGAGAGGAAAACTGGTTTTGAACAAATTATTTTTGATAATAAAGTTACCCGACTTTGAGCTTTGCAAGTCTGGAATTCGATTACGAACACGTAGATTACAAATTTTAAAAAGTACGTACCTTAAAACCAGTTGGATTCGAATTTTGTAATGAGCTGAAACCCTAAAACCGGGCGGATTCGAAATTTTTAATGAGGTCGGACACTAAAAACTCCTTGGCCGATGCTTATATCTCCAATTTGCCAGGTTGTATCTTTTCCCGCTCCGTAAGTTTGAACTTACGGACGAGTTAAGATTTTTCGTACTTATGAAAAGGTGGTAGAGTTAGGGTCGTAACTCTTGCCACCTTCCCCTACCACCTTCCACTTTCCCCATTGAGAGAGATGGGAGCTCTTTTTCCTGGTAGAAAAATCGCTACCTATAAAAAGCTCCGCCCCTTTCAGTATCTTAAATTTTCCCGTAGATTTAAGGGAACCAAAGCGTGCCTCTAAAGTTACCATCATATTTTTAGTCATAGTTTTAATTAGTTTAAAGAGGTTAATTGAAACAAAAAATTTTCATATATCACTCAAATAGGGTTCTTTATAAAAACGATTTCTAGCTCTGATTTAATGACTAAACAATGTTGATAAATATTTTCCAAAATCATAAATCATTCCGCCGCTCTCCTTCAATTGTTACTACTTATTGATGCCTTTATTTCGAATTTTCTGTATCACCGGGTTCCTCTAAAGGAACTCACTACAACCAACTTTAATTAGTAGATTAGTTTAGTTAATAACAACGTTAACCGAAATTTGAAAAACTGAATCGAAATTTATTGAAACTAAAAAAACAATGTTTTGTTGTGAAGAATTCAAACTTTGCTTTCTCCTTTTTGTCCCGCCCTCGTTAAATCCCACCCCTTTTAGCAAGCCGGAGAAAACTTTCGTAAATTTACCAGGCTAGGAGAAAATTTTGTCAAAGTACCGATTTTGCAACCTGGCAGCCAATTCTGGTAGATTTGCTGCCAGGTTGCAGATCTACGACTTTTCGTGTAAGTATCGGCCCTCGAAAAAACTCAAATTCCACATTCCACAAACTATGAGCTCGGACACTGGTAATTATTTTCAGGTACCCGAATTACCGGATTGGAGCTCAACGTTTTGTTGAACTTAGGGATTAAGGCTTTATTTGATATAAAATTTCAGAATTTTCCGGTGTTTTTACCCTAGTTACCGACTGGAAGTTGGAATGTGGGAAGCGGGAGGTTTGAATCCCTGGACAATAAGAGGTCTAGCTGCGAATGCCTTACTTTCTAGGAAAAGAAAGATTAGATTAGATGTTGTTGTGAACAAAATCTTGATTTTGATTGGACAGACAATCCTCCCTCGCTTGTCTTTTTCTTCTAAATTGGGTAAGAACTGTGATTGATTACTGATTGCTTCCTCTACGCCAAAAAATATCTTCTCTTTTTCATACAATCCAAACTGTTAAACACTCTAATTACAAAAGAATTTCATCCAAAATCCATTCAAAAAACTTTTTTTCAAAAAATATTAATCTATAAATACAGAGACATTTTTCTAAAAAAAACTTGGAAAGAAAAGTTAAAGCTGAACATCGGTGTCAGTTAAAAAAAATCAATATTTTTTAATATAATTTTAAAATGATTTTAATATTTTGTTTTTAACGGCGTTTGGGATTTGATTTGATAATTAACAATTAATCTAATTTAATCTCTAGAATAATAATCTCAAAGGCACTCGAAGTTATACTATTTTTGTATTATTATTTAATTATGTATTATTATTATTTTATTATTTTTTAGTGTTGATTTGAAGTTATTACAAATTTATGTTAACCATTATGAGAAGTAAAAATAGTATCCTTGTACACGTTTTAATTACAGTTTATTTTAAGCTCACTCATAGAAAGTTTTTTTTAAATTTTGCGCACACGTTTTCTATTAATAACTTTTTAAACGTCGGAGTGATTATTTCCAGCTGAATAATTTTTTTGTTGAAGCGAGAGAAAGTTTTTATGGCAATCAAAAATCAATCAAGGAAATTAATGGGAGGAATCAGGGAATGAGAACCGAAAAAACGTAGTGTTCACACGCCATTTCTCCTTTCACCAAATTCAAATAATCATGGCTTCAACCTTAAAAAAAAATTTCCTGAGCACTTCAATATTTCAAAATTAGATGTCCGTGGGAGCCTTAGCTTTTGGCAAATCTGTAACTTGAAGTACGCGAGGATGGAAAATAAAATTGCTTTGATGAAAATTTTTTTTCTCCAATGAAAATTTACAAATTATATTCAACGAGTGGAAATTGAAGCGAGGAAAAAAATCAAAGTGTTAAATTTGAAAGAGAAAGTCAGAGCTGTGCCATGGGAGAGAAAGTTCCAACTAAATTTAATCATATTAGAGTGCATAGTTTTGGTTCCACAAACAAAATTGTTTCTAAATGTTACAATATTTTATCAACTTTCGAAAGAAAAAAAAATGAGTGGGGTAATTAAAAACAATTAGAATATTAACAACACATGAACTATTGAACTATTGGTTCATCATAAAATAACAAGACATTTCGACGGAGTGGGCTAAAATGTGGACATAATCGGCTAAAATTCGGGTAGAATCGGTTCGGATTTTGGCCGACTCGGTTAAAACTGGGCAAGATCGGTTGGGACTTAGACCTAATTGGCGAACGTAGAGCTCGAATCGGCTAAAATTGGAATAGATCGGTTAACATTCGAACCAAATAAACTTAGAGCTAAAAATCGGTTAAAATTGGACTATATCGGTTGAGATTCGAAATTGGCAAACTTAGAGCTGGAATGGGCTAAAATTGGATTATATCGGTTGAGACTCGGACAGAAGTGGCCCACGTAGGGCTCGAATCGGCTAAAAATACAAGTGTTGGTTGCAGCTGGAACCGTTAAAATTGAATTAAAATTTGAACGGAATCGCTAATATTACGTTTGAATCGGGATAAATTTGGACTGAATCGTCTAAGTTATTGACTCGAATCTGTTAAAATTTGAAGCGAATCGGTTTAAATTGTATGGATAAAATCTGTTTGAATCTACAAGAAATCGGTCAAGTTTCAATTTCACGAATTGTTTTAAAATTTGACCAAATCCCTTTAAATTTTGCGAGGGGACTAAACAATTTTTCTGACCAGGCTTTTCTGAATGTTTGCGCTGTACTTTTATAGATTTTTGTGAAACAAAACGTGTAAAGAGTTTTTAGGATAAGGGCCACTACAATTTGGCTCTTTTCGAAAACTCTTCAAACCTCAAATCCTTCCTCCACTCTTCTGAATTGAAACGACAAAATTAAGGCTTCCGAGTACCTAAAAATTCAAGTTTCAGCACCGCTCAAAACTTTGTTTTTTGGCGGGATACAAAAGAGGATTTTTGGTAGTTCAGAAGAGAAAAGGAGAAAAAAATCAAAGGGAAAAGGTCTGCTTTTGAGTTTCTGTAGCGAAAAGCTTTCTTCTCTTTCAAAAAATTTTCAAAGTCCCGGGAAAAGTTCATTGTAGGAGACCATGTGGTGCAGAGGGACTGAGCCTAATGGCTTAAATAATTAAAGAGAAAGATGGTGGTGGAAGTTCATTATTTGAAAAAAAAAGCGGAAGCAGACAAACTCTGTATACAGGGTGATCAAATAAAAAAAAATAATTTCCGTCACCAATTCCAAAATTTTCAAAATTTTACTTTACCACCCTCCCCTCCCCCTTTCCTCCAGCCTATCTGAAGGTCCACCACCACCACCCCCGAGTTTTAATACATCCTAGTCAGGACATAAATTTCTTTCCAGCGTGTAAACCTTATAATTTTGTAGCGTGGGAAAATTAATTTTTTATTTAAACACCCTGCTTAAACACTCGCTTTAAAAGAAACGTCTTACTTTCTTTTCTTGTCATCTTCAGTAGTAGCTTATTAGCTTAAGGAACGTCACAGCCTCCGGAGGGAGAATTCTATTGTTAATTTTGAAGTATTTTGGCTCCACTTTTAATTGTTCTTGGGAGAATACAAAATTTCAAAAGGAAAAGGCGCGGAAATGTGAATAATTGAAAAGAGCGGAAGATCCTTGTTAAAGGAAACATTTGATTCCAAAAACAATCGATTCAGAACACTAATGAGTAGAAATACGAGAAACGAATTTAAAATTCACGCGTAGAAGCATCGAGAGCTATGCCAATTATTTTAAGTAGCCCACGCGCAGTATATAATTTATAGAAATGAGCCAAAAATTTACATTAAAATGTGCACTACAAGTTTTTATTTTTCGCCCTGTATAACCAAATGAAAAAGAAGCCTCACAATTCCAAGAGAAATAGGAAAATAATATCCAATTATTTGAAAAAGAGATGCAAATACAAACAAAAAGAAACAAAATCCAGAAAATCAAACAGATAAAATTTCTCGGGATTTCTGGATTTATCACAAAGAAAAATTGCTCTTTTTTTTTTAAATTTTTTCAAACGAACTGTTTTCTAATTCAATATCTTTATTTTGGTTCTTAAAATTTGTGGAAGTAAAGTGCCACAGTTTTTGCACCTAAACTGCCACAATTTTTAGGCCTAAAGTGCCACAATTTTTGGACCTAAAGTGCCACAATTTTTGGACCTAGAGTGCCACAATTTTTGGACCTAAAGTGCCACAATTTTTGGACCTAGAGTGCCACAATTTTTGGACTTAAATTGCCATAATTTTTTAACTTAAAGTGCCACAATTTTTGGACTTAAATCGCCACAATTTTTGGACTTAAATCGCCACAATTTTTGGTACTTAAATTACCACAATTTTTGGACTTAAATTGCCACAATTTTTGGACTTAAATTGCCACAATTTTTGGACTTAAATTGCCACAATTTTTGGACTTAAATTGCCATAATTTTTGGGCTTAAATTGCCACAATTTTTGGACTTAAATTGCCACAATTTTTGTAAATCTATCTCAAAATCGTTTGAGTAGAAATTTATTGAATTTGAAAAAAAAATGCTTTGAAAAAAACTCAGTTTTTGAGATGAAAAGATGTCTGAAACAAAAATTTTGTGAAATATGATACGATTCTTCACAAAAAGCAGATTTTGAAATGAAAGAAGAAAGCGAGTCAAATGCAGAAAAAGTTTGAAGTATTGTATATCTTCTCCCATGTTTCAAACTGTAGCTTTTACTTTCCATATTTCTTATCTAGTCTTCTTTTTTTGGCACTTGGTCAAGTTTCCACGCAAAGTTTTTAAAGGCAACTTTAGGCTGTTGTCAATATGCAAAAATATTTTTGTAATAAGCTAAAAACGAAAAGGCACGTCTTACTTAAGGTAAAAGTTCAAATCCATTCCTCCGGGACTGAAAAAGTTTATCCATATTATTAAAATCGGTACTCCAGAACTTAAACAAATTTTTGGGAAACTGATTTTCCAGAGTCCAATTTTTAGTTTAAATTTGTTAACATTTTGCTTTTTTTTTAATAACAAAAATAGCCTTGGCTAAAAACGCTCTGTAGATTTAGAAATAGAAAATTCTATTGTCTTCATGCTCTTGAGTCAACTGGAAGTAGAAGAGAAACAAGGGAGCCGTATTTCAATCTTACGAAAAAAAAGTATGCCCATGCCACAACTTAATTCTTCCCTTCTGGTTTTTGACACACAATGCACATTTTTTAAGATGCTAAAAAGATTTGTACAGAGCCGATTTAAAATTACCACCAAAATTGTAGTCGCGCGCTATTTAAAAATATTTAAAAAATTTAATATTTTGAAAATATTAATCAGCCAGTTAGCAATTCCACAAGGACTAATTTGCCGAATCGGTGCTCATGCAACTCGTAATTGCCGACCCCAAAATTTTGCAATTGGGCTATAAATGAATGATAATTTTTGCAATATGTAAACTTTGTAAAAACAGGGTTTGGCAAGTAAATTTGTTAATTAGCTTGTTGTAAGTTTATTTTAAATTTTTGGGACCAAAACTGTTGGGAGAGAATGATAAAATTTTAAAAAGAAAAAAGAAAAGAAAGTTGAAGGAGACTTTGGAAGAAAGGTCACAGTATATTTATTTAACCCTGTCATGTCAACTATGGTTAACTTTTGAACAAGGTTGGTTAAGTTTTTTGAAAACGTTACAAAAAGGCTCTGACATTTTTAAAACTTGTCTCAAATAAAAATCTTCTCATGCATAATAGAAAGGGAGTGGGAATTGTCCTATTTTTTTTCTTTATGGTCGCATCACCTCTTTTATGCTCCACTCTTCACAAATTCTTGTTCAAAAAGAGTTTTCTAAATTCTACAACACTAAAAATGTCTCCTGTCATTTTCTTAGAACAAAGAAATCTACTAGATCAAACTTGAATTTCTCTTCAATTGGACACTTTTAGCGCCACTCAAAGGGTTCCGCTCACAAAAAAAAGTTCCAATACTTTCACTTTGCATTGATATATAGGCTCAACTATGCCAGCCAAAATACCAAATAGATCAATACTAAACAGGTAAAATACAAAAGTTCAACACGCAAGAAAGTTAGCAACTTTAAAAAAAAATCAAAGTCCGCAATTAAAAAAAATTCTTGCCGTATTCTTCTTGATAATTGGATTTAAATGGTTTACTACTTAAACTACTTAAAAAAACTGCCTGAACCTCATAGTTTTATTCTGGTAAAACTGCGACAATTTAAATCCGTAATTTTATTTTTGTAATTTGAATCCGATGACCATTAAGTTGTCAAAACCGGAACAGGTTCAGTAGTTGTACCCAAAATTTAACCTTGAAAATATTTGACCTAAATTTGGCGTTTGGAAATATTTGACCAAAATTTGTCCTTGGAAATATTTTACCAAAATTTGGCGTTGGAAATATTTGACCAAAATTTGTCCTTGGAAAGATTTGGCCAAAATTTGTCCTTGGAAATATTTGGCCAATATTTGGCGTTGGAAATATTTGACCAAAATTGGCGTCCGAAATATTTGACCAAAATTTGACCTTGGAAATATTTGACCAAAATTTGACCTTGGAAATATTTGACCAAAATTTGACGTTGGAAATTTTTGACCTTTTCACAAGGACGCCTTTTTTACCGAATTTGAATGAAATTCAGGCCCCTACTTCCCACTTACTACTTTAGGTCCCAAGGCAAATAATTTTTTTGGATTTTGTTCTTGTGGCGGGAAGTGACAGAAAGAAAGTTCTTTGTGAAAGGCGTCATGCTCAATAAAAGCATTATTTTTTAAAATCCTGGGAGGAAAATGATTAGACTTTACGACATTTTCTATTCTTTTTTTCTTTTTCTTGAACAAAATAGAGTAGAGTCTGTCCACTTAAATTAGAGCATCATTTTTTTAAATGATGAGAATCCTTTCACCCTTTCTGTAGTCACACGACGCATTTTCTAGTTTCAAATTTTTTTTTTGAAAAAAAGGATCAATTTAGTCTGAAAAGGGGCTTGGGGCGAAAGTGGAAAGTGAAAGTAATCCTTCACAAGGCTACTTTTAAAGGTAAAGAGATTTAGTCGTGGGAAACTTGAAAAGTAAACTAAAAACTAAAACTTTTTCCTCAAACTCATTCAAGTAGTATAAGCCTATTTTATTTTTAAAATTGGAGAAAAGTAAGTAAAAGTCTTTAAAATCTGAGTGAAAGCAAAGAGCTGAAATTTGTTTGTCTTAATGGCTCACAGCCATTTAGATATAACTTTTTCTTGTTTTTAAATTAAAGGGCAGAGGAAAGCCGGTAGTTAAACAAGACGTTCTATAAAAGTTATCCCGGGAATAAAAATCCTTCAAAATGACTTTTTAAATTTCAAAAAAAAATATTAGGAAATTAAAAAAGAAGTTACTGAAAATTTCAGTCTGAAATTATTCAATTTTTCTAAAAAATATAAAAAATTATTAAAATTAGTAACTTGTTAGCTATCCCAGAAAAATAGGAGGCATGCCATGAATTTTGAGACATGAGAAATGAAATCCGATCGAAATGAACCTCGAAATGTGTTTTGAAATACAGGAAGGGTGTTTGACAACTACGAAGCGTAAAAGTTTCATATTTGATGAAATTTTGTTCTTGAAAAAAAAAACCGCCGCGGTGCCTAGTAGCCAGAAGTATGTGAAGAGTAGCGTGCTTTGATTGGGTAAAGGGTGGACAGGAAATTGCATTGGCCATTATAAAAAATGATATCTTGGCCAAGACCCGCCCAATTTCGAAGGTGATAAAGTCACCACGAACATTTGTCACCTCGGGGAAAGCTCAAGTATCAACTGAAGAACAGCCATTAACCAGAGTATCCCACTTCCGGTACGATTTGAAATTGTGCAGGAAAATTTATTAAACCTAACAAATAGTTACTGTAATTTTCCCATTTTCGAAAACCAGTAAAATGGCCTAAAAATATTTCAGATCTGGCTTCTTTGGGGTTTGGGGATGATTTTGTGAGGTTATTTGTCATTTTCTAGGAATCCGTTGTCCAAGGCATTTTATCCAATTTTTGCGATTTGGCATTTTCCTCCTACAGCCAGTCCCCCATGTGTACTGGGGGTTTGTGGGTACTGGAGTACTCTGTACACAAAGTTTTGAGACAGGGTTTATGTTTTTAGTGTAAGCTGATACGCATAAAGATTAGTCGTCCATCATATTAAGTGTCTCACTATTCACGTTCGAATATTTGAGACATTTTACTTTCTCCACGTTCTCTCTAGGAAAACTTTTAAATTAGGCTGAGTAATAAATTATATTTAAAAAGTCCGCTCTGGTTGAGTTAGTGACCTCTGCGTAAATTGTGAGGTCACACGAGCTGAGGTTTGCTTTCTTACTTATCCCAAAGCTCAAAGCTTTTCATTCTAATTGGGTGAAAATTCGCGTGCCAAAAGAGAAAATAAGAACAAAAATAACTTTTGCTGTGAGACATGGCTCACAAACATGCGAATATGAATTATTCTCTATATACATACACAAAAATATACGGGATGGCCCAACCCTGCGAATGAAAATTTTTATCCAATCCGTTCAGAATAAAAAAGATTCAGAAATTTTTCCCACCCTGTACATGAAAAACACAAGATAAAAAAGAATGTTTTGTTCATGAAATGTGGGGAAAGTATGCACCTTATTTCAAAATAAACTTTTTTGTGCTTGTTTTTTTTTTAAAACCAAATTGCCTGTCATAGCCCATGTGGCAGGTGGGCATGGAGGCCGGGAGAAAGCAGCAGGGAGTGACTGAAGTAGGTTCAAAGTAAACTTGGACGGAAAAGTAAAAACTGGCGGGCTTATTCAAAAAAAATTGAAATGAAAAGATGAAGGAAAAATGACTCGGAGTGATTGACAAGTTGTTTTTTGGTTCATGATTTTCGTCTTTTAAACCGTAGGTTTCGATTTCAAAACGCCATTCTCATGCATTCCACCCCAGAGGCCTTTTAGGTTAAGCTAAAAATGTCCCAAATATAATCTGATATTGTTAAATGTTTTATAAATTTGGTGGATTAAAATCTCCGTACAAGGAGATTATAATCACAATGGGATTAAGTCTCAGAAAAGGGCAACTCAAAATTTTCCGGTTTCAGCTATCTAAAAATATGGCCTTGTAAATTATATATTTCTATCGCGGAATTCTTTGATTTCGTTTGTAATTAATTTTCCTTCATACTATAATCACAATTAAAGTTAATAATATAAAAATTGCCTTACTATGTATACAAAATATTTCTGTTTCAGCAAATTCCTGTAAATTTTTGTGTGACTCCAAAAATTAACAGAACAATCTGTCGATTCTTACTACTTTTATAAAAGCGACGGTGTTGGTAGTGGCGATGGTGGTAGTCAGGTCCAAAGTCCAATCCTGTCCTCAACTAAAAAAAAAGACAAATTCCATCTCAACTAAAAACAAATCAAATGTAACTCTGCTCCAGGCAGAGGTGTCCAACCGACCGAACCTGGCTCAGTCACACGCACCTCAGAAAAAATTGTGCACAAGAACTGGGAGGGCGAGCGAAGTGACCTAGCCTTTCCAAAAACAACAAAATGTGACATTTAACGTTCACTTGGATTCGCCAAACAAACTCTATCTAAGATGGGATGATTCTCGCGTACAAATTATTTTACGCTTTTAAGGGATCCCGCCCCTTCCCCCTTGAAATAATCACTTTTAGATTAGATTATTTACAAAATTAAGCAGAGGGATTTATAAGCCCTGTACAACTTTCTCGACTTTCTGTTTTCTTAAATCGATTTCCTGATTCAAAGTGAAATATCGGATCCGAGACAATTCGTGAGTTAGGCAAGCTATAGCAATGTTTCATTCCAAAATGCTTAATGTTTCAAGCCATTTAATTTGCGTTTGTTCATGTAATAATGGATTTTGAAAAAAAAAAATAGAGGGAAAGTGGAGAAAGTTGTGCATGATTTACGAAACCCCGTAGGGGCTGGCTCCGAAATTAAGCATGACATAAGCACTAACGCCTGGGGGATCCAACATTTACGGAATTCACTTGAAATAGGACTTTTCACTGAGAAAAATAAATATTTTCTTGCATTATTTCTTGGTTGGTGGATTAAAATCATTGTTGGAAATCTATTGATTAGATTGAATGTTTTCTACGATTTTTTGAAGATAAGGCAGTAAATTTGACTTTATTTTGAAAGGGGTAAGTTCTTAATTTGAAGGGATGGGCGTGGAAGAATGGAGAAAGTGGAAGAGGTTGAGAAGATTAAAGTTCCAATTGGATTTTCTTTTAATCTACAAAGTCATAATAGTTCCAGAGAGAATGACTTTACAAAAACTTTACATTCATGCAACACAAACTACAATTTTATACTATTCCACATAAACTTTCTTTCATTGAACAAAAAAAAACAGGCAAATATTATCGGTCAAAATCTTGCCGTAGGGAATTTTCGCCCAATTACAGTTACTACGACCAAATATTTGGGATAAAAATTATTACAACACTTTTACGTCCCCCAAAAATTATAATCAGTCAGAATATCAAAGTAAAATTAAATTTTAGTAATCCTGAATACAATCACACTTACAAGCTGTGAAGTGTGACATATTTTGTATTTTTTTAATGGTCGGTATCGTAACATCAGTAGCGTAAATTGTATGGCCGTAAGTCTTGTCGTGGCGGAAATTATACGGCCGTGAGCTCCAGCCTGGCATATTGTTCTGTACGAATTTTCAATTTTAGTAAACCGAAAGGTGTAAATAAAACGTGAGTTTCTCAAAAAATTGCGTAGCAATTCTATTCTTGTCGTAAGTTTATCGGCCGTAAACCGTGATTCGATATGTGTCGCAGTATATTCCATGGCCGTAAGTTTGTGTTCATATGCTTCTGCCTACATTTTTCTGGGGTTAGTTGTGGCGTTATATTTTTTGAACGTAAGTTTTGTAGGCCGTGAGTTTTGAATCCGTAAGTTTTGTTCTGGCACGTTTTGGATGAAGATTTGAGCCTGGTTGTTGTAGTTTTAAGATGGAAATGAGTTGAAAGAGCATTTAATTCCGTGAGGGCTCTCAGCTAACGTCTATTTTCTCCTGCTCAACACAGCTAATGTCTAGGGGAAAAGAAAGTAAAGAGAAAGTTGAGAAAAAGCCTGGAAAAAAGGTAAAAAGTTTTTGTTTCCAAGGATTTCTCAAACCACAGACTCATTTCTTACTCATATTGTAAAAAAAAACATGAGAAAAGTTTTACTCTTTAGCGGAAAATAATTGGAAAATGTAGACAAAATAAAAAAAAATCACTTTGAGAAACGCAGACGGCAAAACACGAAGAAAACAAATTCTGATTCGTTTTTTTGTTTCATTTTGGTGGGGTAGGAGTGGCTAGAACAGCGGGAAAATTTTCAAATTTTCGTCAACTTGACTTTGTTTTTCGAAAGACTGTTCCTGAGAAGAAAGTAAATTTTTGTGTGGATATGCTTTCAGGATACTTTTTGGGTGAAAGCAGGTGTCAGACTTGCCAATCAGAATTCATTCCTAGTGAAAAGTGATTGATTGAACTTTGAAAAAGAGCGCGCAAGTCTAATAAAATTACCCTAGATTTCACGCTCCGTAAAATCTCATCTCCATCATCTTATCATCTTCTACCATCAATTTCAATGTGCCGAATTTCGAGTACTTTGTTACAAATTTCGCCTACATTTTGCAAAGTTTCGAATACTTTCTCGTACATTTTTTTTTTTGCAAATTCTGGATGATTGAATTTATGAGTTTTGGAAGGAAAAAATTCCAAGGCTGGGAAACTTTGATGAATAACACAAAATTTAATTATTTGTGTTAAATTAACCCCCCTCAGGCTTTGAGGATGAATGGAATGATGGAAATCCTAAAAAGCGGGAATTTGTGGCAGTTTTGAATTTCTATTTTCCCATTATTTTGAAAGCATATTATGTGGTTTAAAGCGTTGGAATTTAGAAAGGAGGCAGAATTTATCCTTGGATCTTGACAAGTTAGTTATTAATCCAGTTAATTATAGAAGTGCTCTCATTCCATGCGACGCTACAATTTAGTTTTTGGGGAGATTTGAGAAGGGCCATGACGACTCGCCTCAAAAATAAATTCAAATTCAGAAATGCGGGAGAAAGTTACTTTTTGGCAAAAGGTTTGCTTTTCCTATTTCTCTCAAATTTCCATACACTTCCGTTTTATTAGTCGTAAGGATACACGGAGAAAGTTCATGTAATTATACCTACGACTTTGCTTACTCAGGCCTCAACCTGGAAACGGAATCAATAGCAGGGTAACCCAGCACCTTGTAAAACCCACTTTTGACACTGGGGATTATGTCCTCATTTTAGATGACCAGCAAAATATGTTCGCCCAGGGAAATCTGGGCGAACATATCCTTAGTCCAACCAATTTTTGGGAGCACAAAAGATTCAAAACGACAACAAAATATTTTGTTTGCAATTGTGTTTCTCATTCCTTAATGCCTTGAACTTTGACCTTTTGATTCCTGTTGGTATTTAGAAGGTTATCGCAGTTGACCTGGCGTGACGAAAAAGTAATTATAAAGTATGGTTGAGTTAGTTATGTCAAGTTTGAATTTTGTTTCTGTCGCTGCAAGGCATTTTGCATTTTTATATTTTTTTAAACTGAAAAACTGTTTGAATTTCCCGGCCATAAAATATTTTCCGCGGAATCGACATACCCTGACCAAAATTCGAGTAAATGAAAACACTCATAAGAGAAGAACCATAAAGAAATAACAAATTGAGGAGATCACGACTAGGGAAAATTTTCATTCTTTCATTTTTTGCTATCCAAATGAAAAAAATATTCGAGTAAATGAAAACACTCATAAGAGAATAACCATAAAGAAATAACAAATTGAGGAGATCACGACTAGGGAAAATTTTCATTCTTTCATTTTTTGCTATCCAAATGAAAAAAAGAAACTTTTACAAAGCTTTTGCAACTTCAGAACAATTTCACCTTCAAGAATTTTTTATTAACAAACCCAAGGAAAAAATATCGAATTCTGTTCTTTCTTATTCCCTGTTTTGTTGCTGAAATTTTTAACCCAATTTTTTCACATCGCAGGTTCAAATGCTTGATTTCAGAAATCCGCAATCGGTGCCTGATTTAATTAATTGATATTAATTAAAAACAAACTCATTGGATTAAGGTTTTCACACTTGGTGCGGCATAAATTTGAGTTGTAATCTAAATTGCAGTCGTAAAAGCAGTGTGGGAGGCTCATAAATGAGGGAAGAAAATGCATTTTAGTCATTTCCTAAAACGGCAGAGGTGGCTGCCAAAGTTGCTTAGAAAAGCGAATCGTTCCAAAGCAACTTTACTAATAATTTCCTTCATTTTACTCGAAGAAGCGGAAATTTCGACATTTTAATTACAAATTAAAATTATGCGGAAAAGCTGCTAATGATTTTCAGCAAAGTCAACACACGTGATTTATTCACCTGCCAGATGACAAAAATTTTAACCGCTCGTTCGAATCTGAGCAGGCGGTCTCGTATTTTAACACAAATTCGAATTTGAGCGTAACTGGAACTTTAACAAAAACGCAAATTTGAGCCTTACTCGAATCCTAACAAAAACTCGAATCTGAGAATGACTCAAATTTTCACAAAAACTCGAATTTGTCCCTGTCTCGACCTTTACCAAAAATTCTTTAGGCCTTACTCAAATTTTAACAGCTCTCGAATTGGAGCTTGACTCGAACGTTAACAAAAACTCGAATCTGAGAAAGACTCAAATTTTTACAAAAACTCGAATTTGTCCCTGTCTCGACCTTTACCAAAAATTCTTTAGGCCTTACTCAAATTTTAACAGCACTCGAATAGGAGCTTGACTCGAACGTTAACAAAAACTCGAATCTGAGAAAGACTCAAATTTTTACAAAAACTCGAATTTGTCCGTGACTCGAGATTTACCAAAAACTCGAATCAGAGAATGACTCAAATTTTAACAAAAACTCGAATTCGAGTCTTACTCTTTTCACAAAAGTCGGATTTGAGCCTGACTCGAATTTTAACAACACTCGAATTGTAACCATTATTTGAATTTAAGGACCATGACTCGAATTCTAATAAAAATTCGAACTTGCACCCAACCTCTATTTCCGAGCCCAAAATCAAATCAATTTCAAACTGAAGCTGGAAATCCCAAATATATAATGATTTATACGTCTTAAATCTGGAATTAACTCGACTATTAAAGTACACAAAAATTGGAACGGATTTTGTGTCCGGTTCGTATTCAAATATTTCTGTCAAAATTTGAAATATAAATTAACGTCGACGTTAGAGAAAGCATTTATATTTGAAAATTGAAATATGATTCAGATTCAGAGAGAAAGATGATATATAAAAAAGTCAATAGTATGAGTGACTATGGTGACAGATGTTGACTTTCTTTGGATTTCTTTTCCCATGGCAAGGGAAGG
>JABASL010000383.1:0-18483 GCA_019775825.1 Neanura muscorum | reverse complement strand
TTATTAATTGCACTGTACACACAAGTAAATGTTCACACTTTATACTTTCCTTTAGACAGTTTTTGTATGTAGTAACTGTCAACGCAAATGGAACAATTTCCTTTTGGAAAAATAACAGTTGTGCTACGAAATTCCACTTTTATGGTTTCTTGGTAACACTTCATTTTACAATGAATCATTATTGTTCATAGCTCTATGAATACTACAGATGCCTATTTTGAATTTGGTAGCAAGAGCGCGCCGAATTTGAAAAAAGGCGTCTGTTTCTTCTATGGCTATGGAATATAATGTGACCAAAAAAGGTACATAAAACTAGAATTGAATTCAAGTTATAATATTTTTGTTTGATTGCAATTCAGATAGTAATCAAACATACAATTTAAAGTTGAAATTGGCAGAAATGAGGATGAATGCACTTGCTCTGATGCACTTATGATTCACCTGGTGGTGAGCAATGATAAATTTAACGTTCAATTAATTTCTGGGCTAATTACCTCTTCATCTTCCTCAACTCCATACTTGGGTTTATTCTTTGGCATGAAGCCACAGCTGCGCACAATTCTCGTGTCCGTCTTTCCTCCTAGTGTAACTGGAATCAAAAGAAATCAAAAGTTTGAACAATGTGCATTCAAACGTACAGTAATTATCTGTTAATTAGTGAAACAGAACAGCAGTGAATTAGGGGGGTGAGTTTACCTGTCTGGTAGTTTTTACGGCAGAGATTCGGTTGGGATTTATTCTCTTGTTTCATAAGAAGCTGCGAATATTCGTCCATGTACTTTAAGTCACTACAGTCAACGAGAGCGAAGTGATGAGCCCTGAAAGGATGACCGCATCGGGGGTCATCGTAGCTGTTGCAATCGTAACACATAAAGCGTTCTTCCTTCTCCTTACATAGGCCTACACAAAATCAAATTTTCAATAATCAATTATCCAAAGTTCCCAGATCGCTGAATCGATTTTGCATTTCAGCCGTCACGCAGTTTTACCAAGTTTAGCACTCACGGATACCTGAATGGAGAATCTGTTTAGCCGAATTTATAATCTGGTTTCCAATGAGCCAACTTCGAAATTAGTTATACTACATGAATAGTTAATAACCTTAACTAAGCTTATTAAGTAAGACAAACTAAATTTTGGATAAAATTATCGTTCCTGAAAGTCGATTTATGATAATCGTCGGTCTACCTTTAATTTAAAAATCGTCAAGAAAAGTAGAATTTTTTTAATGTTAAATGTATACACCCTGAAATGACACCTCAATCTAACTGTATTCTATTAGTAACACTATTAAGATTAAAATAAAGTCATTTTAAAATCGTTTATTCATAAGCTGGTTAAAAATATTGAATAATGCCTCGCAAAGCTTTGGAAATCAAGGTAATGTTTCAGAATCGCAAATTCAGTTAGCAACTTTTCATAACTGGCGTTTAAGTGCATGAATTGCAGTGAAGAATTTCACATTGATTCTGTTCGACCAAGGCGCTCCGAATGAAAACGTCATGACGTTTGCGCTTTGACAGCGTACGAGTATCACCTTTGCTCTTTCGAAAACTGACATTTTGAAAAAAGGTTTATATTTAGAAATGAAGTAAAAAAAATAATCCTGAAATGACTTCCGAAGATGTAAAGCATAAGGGCTATGTGGTATGACATTTGGTAGCGTAAATAGGTAGGCCATGATTGAACGCGCACAAGTGTGACATCTGTAATACTTCAAGTTTCAATCTGTAGCTAATCCTTTAACCCCTTAAGGATCACTGATCTTAAAAGAAGTAAACACTTAATTGAGGTTAACTTACCTTGTTTAATGAGCAAAATTAAGGAGAGTAGAACTATGTACGGGGAAAGCAGCCACTCCATCTTGGACCTCTATTGATCCTCCGCTCCTTTCCTTGCTACTCAACTGCCAAAACTTAACGGAAGAATGGCAGAATTCAACGTCTCTGCAGCCTTTCCCAAAAAAAACGAGTAAAAAACACTCCCGTCTTCCGAATTTCGGATCGATAAAAGTGTCGTCGCACTTGCCCAATGGGGCTGTTCCAGTCCTAACCTTAGCCGCTAGCACACACACCGCCCTGGAGAACTCTCAATGTGACACCACCCTCTCCTGCGTCTGTAAACAATTCATATAAAAATGAACTTTAATTTTAAAGCTAAGCACACTGGACAGCGTGATTTCTAAAATCTAATTCCTTAATTTAATCAACAGCACTTAAAGTCAATTTACTTAGCCATTTATATGAGTTATCCCGAAACTTTTGACTCTTCCCCTCATGCCTTTTCAAGATTCGGAATTATAAAAGAAAAGAATGTGGTCAGAGTCTCAAGGATATTATGGAATCTTACAACTAGTTCACCCGACTTTCCCCTTTCCAGGCTTCGTGCGTAGACTATTCGGGTTTTCACATGCGTAAAGCATGACCTTTCCCAAGGTCAAGGAGGCGAGGTTCCGAAAAGTACTCCTGAGAAAGGCCTACGCGTCCTCCAAAAATCAATTCCGAACAGACGTCTGAAAACCTTTTTAGCACGTTCACTAAATTGTACAAATAGAAGTTGAGGGTTAATATAAATGAACAAAATTAAACAGAAACGAAGCAAACTTTCTGAAAACTTAATCGTTTTAATAGAAACAATAAAATAGCAATGCATGCGTAACTCCTAAATCTCTTTTGCTTATAAACAGCCTAAAACTATGTAGTATATGATGTGTTTTGGTTCCAATGTATAATTACTCCATCCCAAGAAGTTAATAAAAAATTAAAGTATACTGTCGTTTGCATAACAGTGGGATTGCAGGATGTTGTGGGCGGAAGCTAATTTTTTCTGAGCTTATATTACGATTACGAGTTAATTTTTTCTTTACATAAATATTTTTTTCTTTGTCTGGAGCAAGCTAATGTACACAAAACATAAGCAACTGGAAACCGGCACATTTTGACTACCACTGGAAATAAATATTGCATGGGCATGGCACAGACAGCGAAAAAGTGCCTTTTCCAATTTTAAGAACTGTGAAGCGCACTCCTGTGTGGAAAGTACCCCGACTGCAGAAATCCTGCAAAATTTTAATGTAGGTTCCATTATAGAAGTCCATATTTTCTTTCTTTATAAATTCCTTATGAAGATCGACCATTAGGAACATCAAGCAAAAAGCTATAAATTACATCACAATATTTAATGTCCACACCCTGCATTCAAAATGCAGCCCAGTCCGAATGTCAACATGCTGCTCCAGAGACAAGAAAAACAAAACTACCTAAATAAACCGCAAAAGGTAGGGACAACTCATTCAGTCGTTTAATACTCCAGGAATGGCTCTTACTACCAGCTTGAAATGATGCCAAGGTCTTGTGCAATTTCGAGCGCTAAAGTATTTAGTCCTAGCGAAAAGTTTTTGCTAGATAACAAAATTGAACCATTCAATTTGAAAACTGTAAATACTGAATTAAAAGCCCCTAGACATTTTCCAAATAATGCTAGGCTGCATGTCGTCAAAAAGTAGACGTAAATCGGGGTAGCACAAAATGAACAATCGAATTAATGCCATCCGAAAATAAGAATTAGTGTGGAATCTAAACAAGTTATGAGGGAAACTGACGCAAAAGAATTCAACGCAATTAGAAAATGTTAACTATAAATCGAAAACACAAGTGATCTTGCAGAAAATGTGAAACCAAATTGTTGTGCTGAATGATTAGGTGAAAATAGGTGGAATAATTAACTGTAATTGTAATTAAAGCAAACACGTTCCAAAAATCATAAAAGTGTGATAGGTTCTTGTTATCATTTTATTGCTGGACAAAAAGCGAGATCTCTCCATTCTGAATCAATTAACAACAAATCACAGAGTCAGTAATCCTGTACAGGTACAATCCCAGAATCCATACTTAAATTAATCAACTTTCTCTAGCAATCATTAACCTGTAACTCCGCGCCACCGTCCCACCCACCCTGTCTTTCTTGCCACAACTGCCCATCAAACAATTACAAACTGACACAGGGTAATTTTTTTAACACAGAAATCCCTTTGTCATCCACCATTACTTATATAATCGACTTAATAATCTTTCCTATCACAAACTTAGTATCACGGGGAACAAAACAAAAACAAAAATAAAATAAAATTGGTCACAAGAACAATACTGTAAAAAGGAGATTCACTTAATTGATTGCCGCCATCTTTTGCAAATCACCTAACAAAATTTTTCTTTTTCATTTTTAAAAATTCAAAATCACATCTTCCCAAATCCTTTCTATACCCTCCTCTCTGCCTACTCCTCTTCCTTTTAAAATAAATACTTTGATAATTATTCTTTTAAAATACGTCTTCCTTTAAGTTTTCCAGTTTAAAAAAAAAGATCTGCCATATTTTAGAAGTTAAAAAATTTTCTTTCTCGTTATGCCTAAACGTTTCTCACAGAACATTATTCGTTCACATTATTTCCATAGGTACATTTCCTCAATCTTTTTCAATTTTTGCTCATTATGGTCGCAAACTCAGATAAGCAGAAAGTTGGCGAACGGGCTTCAGCGATACATTGACTCTGCTCTAACAGTTTCCAAAAATCCTGTCTTAACAATGGTGGTTCAATTAGTGCTAAACAATGCTATTTTTTAACTGTAACTGTCATCTAACATGGAGTAAAGAGTTAGTTAAACATCCAAAACCAATATCAGTAAAATCTAAGTTCACCAGAGTACTACTTAAACTACATTGACGGGAGATTTACAAATATTGTAACCTCAAATAAAGTGGATGAAACTTAATTAAAGCTGTTTAAATCTATTCTTGTTGATATATGTACACGGGATTTTTAAAGTGAAGTGTAAACTGCTTTTAAGTTTGGTAAGCTGTGTAGTGCCAATTTCTAAAATGTCTGATCTAATTAGCAATATTTGATTATCCTGACAATGTGCAGAGCCCTTCGCCCCTCCCCCTTTTCTTTTTAGGTACTTGACATCACACGTGCGTTCCATTTTTTAAAAGTTGGACTAATTAAAAAATTATCCGTCCATTTTTTAAAGCTAATAATGACCAATGCTAACTAACAATTGAGTCTTGTTATAATAGTAAATATAGTGGCAATTGTTTAGAATTAGTTAATAGACATTCTCAATTTAAAATTTGCTCAATGTGTCTCTTGATCCTTCGAATCAGCAAGTTCGTATCTGAGTTAATATCATCATCGAAGTCCAGCTCCAAAAAAACAGTCTCTCTTCTCAACGACTAGCGACATATCTCTAATAGTAATAATAGTTAGATTAGTTAGTTAATTGTAATAGTAGTGACAGTTACATACTTAATTACTTTAGGTTTTAACAATTTTTTTCTTAGCTCCTTTCTTCACAAAGTCTCTAAAAGTTTCTTTTATCAACTGAAGGGTAACAAATGCAGTTTAATAACCCATGCAGTACGACAATATAAAATCACGTGGAAAGTCCACCGTGGCAGTTAACCGTTTCCATATTTATCCTTAATCCTCAAACACATTTCAATAGCAATCTCTTCATTCCAAAATATACCTCCCACCCGATTCAAAATGAAAGCAATCTTTGACTCTTCCGTTGACTTTTAGCGCGCGCACCCCCATTCCGTTGCATATTCTAATTATTAAGAAAAGTAAAAGAAGAAAAATTGGTTTTTGTTTCTAAATCTGAGCTCCATCATTTTAAATTCAGTTTGAGTCATGGCCATTTCCCTGTCGCATACTTCTCCAGTCTCTTCCGTTTACATATAGTCAGGTACTTCCACTTCCGTTCCCACTTGAACCGGGACCACTAGGCGGTAGAGATCCCTTCGGGAAATGAGTCTTCTCATGGGCCTTCAGAATTGTCGAGCGACTATGAGAGATGCAGCACGGTTAAATATTCACACAATTACAACAAAGGATTTAAGGAAAATAGAATACATATGTAGGTTAAGAATATCCATTCACCTGAAATTCTTTCCACACAAACCACATCTGAACGGCCTTTCCCCAGTATGCACTCTTGCGTGGTCCTTCATATGATGGCGTAATTTAACTGTAATCCAAAAAAATATTTATAAGATTTGTCGACAATTTTCGATTCGAACCACTTTCATTAAGACTTGTTTTGAGAAATCATATTTTCTCGACAAACATCTTTCTTTTGATATCGACTGCCGTGCCTTTTTTGTATGATTCTAAAATTCTTCCAACGCACAGTCTACTCTACCTTAGGGTTCTGTGGTATGCTTCTCTATCTCTATTGCAGAAGCACACTCCAACAAAAGAAAATCGGGCGAAAGACAAATCTTGTAAAAGTACTGTAAAAGTAAAACATGGACTTACAAGCTTTCCCACAGAACTCGCACTTGAAGGGCCGTTCTCCAGTATGGATCGGGAGATGTTGAATGAGTTGACTAACTTCCGGGAAGGGCTTTCCACAGAACTTGCAAATGATCCCATTTCCATCTCCTAGCTCTTCGTGGCCATCCAGAACATGGTTGATGTCAGGTGGGGAGGGAGGAACTGACGAGGCCGAGAGTGGTTGCTCAATAACCAAATTCGTGGCGGTCGGCTGCTGCTGTTGAGTCGTTGACGTCGAAGGGAGCGTGTCGTAGAGGGCGCTATAAACAGTCGGATGCACCATCATGATGTGTCGAGAGAGAGAACTCTGAGACGGGAAATTCGTCGAACAGTATGGACAACAGTAGCGGAGACAAAGTGTTGATTGCTCCTGGAAATACAACCAAAAGTCCAATTCCCAATTGTTAAATAATTCCTCAGACAAACTGCCAAAAAGTCATAAAATCTACCGGAATTGTTCCAAAAAATTTCAAAGCTGATTAGTAATGCACTTGAGCTACTTTTCAAACTTTAATGCTAGGAAGTCAATTCCGCAAAATTCGCTTCTAACAAAAAAATTTCAAATGTTTCTGTAATAACGTTTCCAGACAATTAGAATAATAAATAATATTAAAATAAATATCGGTTGTGCGGAGGGGTAGTGTATGTAATTGGGAAGTATAATAGAAGTATCGAATCAATGGTCGTTGTTGCATGTTATAATTATCTCTCCTTGAAAATCGTTCGATATCAAATAAAATAGTTCCCTCTCCATCATGGTTTCATACTTGTTGAACTTGCATTTTTGCATTCATAATGGAGAACCTACGGGGAGGCCTCTACGGTTTCATTTCATTAAAGCTATCCCGCCCCTTCTTCTGAAATCGAATAAACTGGAAAATTAATTGCAAAAGTTCAGCAGAATTGAGCTATGCACCCGCGGCACCCTGACAGGCTTTCCCGGTTTTAGTTTTATTTTTGCACAATGTAGCAAGTGCCTTAGTGTTCATCAAAAATTCTAAACTTTTGCAGCAGTTTCCAGGGGGGCCTCACCTGCCTCCCTGCAACTTTCTCCTAGGATCCTAATTAGGAGCGACAGAATGATCTCTACAATTTTCCACTTCATGTTCTCGACATGAGGAAGACGTCTGAACAAAGCGGTTTTCACTCTTTGAAAGTAATTAGGCTCCAGAGCCTAGTTGCTGGAAGAGAAACCTTTTTCAAAAAGAAGAAAGTTAGAAAATTAAATTCCAGTGTGACAGGAGCCTGGTGCAACGCGGGTGAGCGATCTTCTAATTCCTAGGATTCTAACATTCTAAAGTATCCTCATCATCCTTAGGATCAAGTGGCCTTCCTCACTGCAACGGTTTCTCTTCATCAAGATCTAAAAGTAGGTTTCCAGCCTTTTGATGTGTGTGCTCAAAAGGAACTTGCTGCAGAAGACTTCCTACTTATGCAACCTTACGTAGTTATTGCCACCCTGATCTACAGGCAAGAAACCTTTCAACAGTCCTGCGCTCTGCCCTGAAACTGCATCCACCACTTCCTCGCATGCATTTTATTGATCGCTTTATTCAGGCCGCATGGTAACCGGCATTCGATAACGACAACCCAGGCCTCTCCCAAGGTTTTTGAACTTCGTGTGTCTCTGGAAGTGAAAGGGAAAAATCCATTTCTCCTTTCAGTTCCAGCGTAGCAACTGCTTGCTACAGCTCCTCAGTTTAAGAAAGGCAAAAAGAGAATCAAGAATTACATCTAAAAACTAATAAAAGATGAAAATTCCTAGACGGCTCAAGAACTTTCGCTTTTCGAAAAGCGCTAGCATCCCCTTTGATGAAAAGAAAAGACTTTTGATGGGAAAAGAGGCACACGCGGAAGAGGCAGATTTTCATGTAATACATCGTGGAGAAGAACAAAAAAAAAACAATTCAAAAATTGTTTTATGTAGTTTCCAACAAATTCGTATAAAATAGAAGGGATTTTCCCACCTCCTCCGCTCCCCAATTCGTTTTTCTAAACTAGAAATTACCACAACTTAATTTGCATGGATTCAAGTTTTGGAAATTGCACTGCTTCCATCAAAGAAAACTTTTCTAAACTTCTCCTCCGCTCCTTACTGCCCAAAGCTCATTCACTCAACATTTTCTAAATCCCTGGAGAACTTTTTGCATGTCAAATGCATTCAGTACACAAATTTAAGCTATCTAAAAACCACTTCCATTCCATCCGTCACTAACTAATAAAAATGCAACAAAAATGAAGGTTGAGTGGAGGACTTCTCAACATCGCTTTCGCTACAAAAATTAACTTTTAGATCTATCAAAAAAGTACAGATCAAAGTCCAAATTCGGACCTAGAGCATCCGATCTTCGGCTCGTTTGAACCACGAAATTCATAAAAGATGAATAACTAACAGCATAAATAAAGACGGAAAGAAGCGCAGTATTTTGTGAAATAATTTTGTAATTTGAAAAATGCAATAACTCAAACTTACGCTTGAATGCTCCATGTCCATGTGTTTTTCTTCCCAATCGTTGGATTCACTCCCGTCTTCTTTCTTGAGCGACTACAAAACGAAAAAAAAAAGTTTTGAGGCGAAATTTAAAAAAAAAGACATTTCTATGTTTATGTTCGATCAAGTCTTGTCCGTCAGACTTTCAACCAGAAAGTTATTAAAATACTTGCCAATGGACTATGCTGTTCTGCCAGTGGATCGCGCTCAATAACACCACTAACTTCTCTACTCTCAGTCCGAAAGTCTCTCGCTTGACCTTGAATAATTGCATTCGCATTGTTACTAGTAGCTGCTGCAGCGGCAATGGCATTCCCAGCCGATGATGAGACTATGGCAGTATTATTCACTTTATTCTGTTCTAGAATTCTTGACTTTTTTGAATAGACTTGGGATTGAGATTCTCCGCAAATGCTGCTACCACCACTGCTCAGAGGGAGAGGTGACTCGGTTGGCGTCGTTGGGGTCCGCAGGACTGCTGGCCCAAAGTTCACAGGTGACCTCCGCGTCTGAGTTAACCCAATAATTTGAAGATGTTCTGCAGCTCTGAGTAAATTTGTCATCTCCTCCGAATTTACAGAAACCTGACCACTGGGAAAATCAGAAAATAAAAGTATATAAGAAACAAAATAGAAATTGCAATAAAATATTCAAGTTTTAAAAATCCTCGTGTAACAACGTTCTACTCAGACCCACCCCAATCGTTCAATCAAAAAAGCTATAAATCGCAATGTGCCGATTTGTTCGACACTAACTATTTATGCAGAGCAACTTCCTGATTATGGAGCAGTTGGGTTCAATTGACTCTAGTTGGCAATTCCTCAACCTGGAATTCTATTCACAGGTCAAATTAAATTATTACGTACTACTTAATAGCATTCATTTTTCTAAACCCAGCCTAATCTTGGATTCCATATTCGCCCGATCCTTTCTTTTTTTCTGAAATAAATGTGCAAAATTTTCTCCGGCGTATTCAGTCATACTGTTCTAAAAGTTTGGCTCATAAGGCTAAATTTTTTGCAAAAAGAATATGCAAAATGAATTTTAATATTGATGAGAATAAAGTCGGTTGCAGTGGACGCTCATCAGTGAAAGTAGAATGTGACTATACCTTCTATTCAAATATGCATGCAACTTTGAAATAGAAGACAAGCAACAAAAGCTGGTAGAGCTATTTAACTTGATGACATTTCAACATTTAAAGAATACAAAAAGTGAATGCTTTCATAATAATCTAAAAGAAATCGATACCCTTGTATACAAGGACCTAATCTTCCGGTAATTCTGTTTAAAATGAAGCAAACGAACAGGTAAAATGCCGTACGGACTGGCGAGGGCATACTTACTACATACTACGCTTGCGTACTCCAACTCCTCGATGATACCGCTCGCGATACGCTGATGAACTGCCTGGCAGTTCATCATTCGATATTTATATTAACCAAGTGCCCATACAGCATTTTGGGCATTATTTATATTATTATTATTTCAGTTATTTACAGTAACACAACACAACCAAAAAAAGTACACAAAGTACAACCCGAGACTTACCGATACATGAACATGACCAGCATTTTGAGTGTTGAATAGGAGACGTCTTGCAGGATAATAATGGGATTCGGATGTTGCGAATGAGCTTGGAGCAGTGATCGAAAGTATGGAGAGTTAGCTGAGAGGACGACACGATGAACTTGAACTTGTTCCGAAGGGCTAACGACCTGTACCAAGAAAAATCAAATAATTACTACAATTATTGATATAATTTAACGTGATTTATGGAATGGATGACTGATGACACAGGAGACAAGGATTGAGTTGGGGTTGATTGAATGAAGGGCTCTGCTCGGCCTTTTGACGATTCCAATACTTTCCAATACTCCTTGGAAAAGTACTTTTTGCCCTCTTTCATATTTAATGAAATCGGACTTACACCGTACCTAACCTGCCGTTTTCCACTTTTGATTCAAACTTAATTCTAAAGTGGAAAAACTTACTTGCTACACGACACGAACTGCTTAAAAAAGTAGGTAGGTGGATCTAATTATAATCAGTACACAAATTGTACATAAAGTTTCGTGAACTTTTATCAAACTTCAACCAGCCAATTAATTTTCACCTTGTTCAAGTGACCCGTGGTTAACAGTGACCTAATTCCAGCAAAAGAAAACTTGACATATGACCCAATGTCGGATCGTATAAATCAAAGAACGTCAGTTCTGTCAACTGTCGATTCTCGATTTTGTTTACTTTTATTTTGATTTTTAAAATTCTTCAACCACTTGCAGCTGCTTGCCTCACTTTTTTAAAAAAAAAAGAAAAAAAAAGGTCGGCGCCAAACTATAGGGTTCCACAAATGCATGCGTAAGGACATTTTCATTCATCACTACGCTACTGCTATTGTTGACCTCTCAAAGGATCCTTGATTTTTTCAACATTCAGTTAATGGGCCGCCACCACTCAGGCTGACACGTCTCGTCTTTTTCCGGTAAGTGCTCTGTGTCTGTCTCATAAGTTACCTTTTAATGAGTTTTAATTACTTAATTACTCTATTTTGATAAATCTCTTTAACTTACCAGAGTGCAATCAGTCAGTGACTCTTCCGCAAGGAGAGACCAGAGGGAGTCCACGACCACACGATTGAAGTCATCCCAGTGGACGTTGAACATTGTGCTCTCAGGATTGGAGCAATTGAGAGGCGGAGGCTCCATCCTATGGGACCGGAAACTACCCAAGGGATAAGAATGACTGTGCATTATCGACCCTATGATGATGGTTAGTAGTGGTAGAGTCCGGAGTCCTTGAGTCAAGGACGTGGACCCAAGAAATATGAGACAGTGACAGGAAAGTGTTGTCTTGAATGAAAGGAACTTGTCAAGGGCTGGAGCGGCTGGACAGGACAGGAGTATAGTACGGAAGTGTGCGTGTCTGTGTGTATGCAGCTCAGGGTGAGGGTTGAAGTGTCCTAGGTTTCCTGCTAGCGGTGGTTGTAGAATGGAATGCGGGTAACTTAAGAGTTTGGGACAGAAGGAGCCGAAAGGAGTGGAGTTTCAGGAAGCTATCGACTGACTGAGACTCGCTTGAGAAAAAGAAAAGGGAAGTTTGGAAAAAGATTTTCAAGGTGAAGTTTTTGGTTGGTATGCTCCTAAAAACCGCTGCTGCAGCTAGCTAAGCTTTAGGTTTTAGAAGCCTAGGAGAAGAAAGGAGAGATTTTGAGGACCAACGTTTCCTGCGTTGCGTGTCTCTTGAGTTAAGGTTTCTTTTAGAAAAGGTTTCGAGAACGAACGGTTTTCTCGTTTGTTGGAAAGATGGATACTGGAAGGAGAAAAGGCCTCTGCTCCAGCCCATGTCAACTTGGAGACTGAGAGAGAAAGGAGCTCAAGTTCGAACTCTTTTAGTGCGGAGGTCAGGGCGACTATCGCTTTCGCTGGAGAAAAAACTTCTTGCTAGGCGCTTTCACCAACTCCAAAATTTCATAATTGAAGCCTTGCTTTCTCCCGCTCAACGATTCTCTAATATTCATTTAAAAAAAATTTTTTTTTAGACTTACTGTCTCCAGTTCGAAAGATGCAAACTCTCCACTGAGTCCACTGTCCACAATTCAGAAGCTTCAAAAGAGGCGTAGCCCTCATAAAATTTCGATCAACAATCGTCAAAAAACGTCAACACTACTCAACCACTGCTCCTCCGGCATTGACACCTGACGGGCTCAAAACTCAACTCACTCTTGAGCAAACCTTGACGACTGCGGCGGCGTAACACGCTAATGGAACCGGTCAGGTCAACCGTTATGACTGACAGGACTTTGTCAAAGGTCAGGGTCTGTCCCTTGGCACAAGCGGCGGAAGCGAGAAGAGGACGTGTCTAGACGTAGACGCTGAAACTGCGTTGGCTACGCATCCTGGCATCCAAGTAAAATCCCCGTGTCGTGGAAATACTCTCTTCTAGTCGTGTGGAACCTTTTCTACTACCTCGTTTCGTTCTTTCCTCGTTCCCTCAGACGGGTGAGAAATTTAGTACAGAAGGAGATCAGTAAAGTCCCACAGAAAACCCATTATATGATCTCCCTACTAACTCCTTTTAGCATATGTACTTTTAGCAAAACCTGGTTCAAAAAGCTTTGGATCAAAAGTCTATACGAAAAAAAATTGCATCGCATGCGTAGAGTAATACTTATTGTATCAAAAAAGTTGAAGGTCAGGCTCAAGTGTAATGCCTAGAGAGGTCTAGCCTAGAAACTAGATAATATTAGAAACCAAAGGCAGAAGGATACGGGGGAGGCTTGGTTTGGATCTGGAAGCTAGTAAGCTAGGCGCTAGAAAAACATTCATGAAGCTTCGATTTGCGAATTTCTAGATGAGGTTCCTGTAATAGCATTTAGAAACTGCCTCAACGTCGTCTAAAATTCTTTTTTGCTACTTTTTTTGCACACACAACACACACATTCGCACTTACTCCACATCAAAGGAGGTGGAGCAGCGTCAATTTCCACCTTCACATAATCCTGTGCTTTTCTAGAATAGATCTATCAACATGCTGAAATTATTATTTTGGCAATGAATTTGCAATACATAGGAGTAGATATGAACACTTGCACAGAGCATTTCTATTTTCCCTGCTATTGCACTATTTTCCTCATTCCGCTAATAGGGGTAATTTAATTTATAATACAATTGAGCTGCAATGTGCAATTTGATACTAAAAGCATCTGATAAGCAGATGTCTCTAGTTTCGCCAAAAATATTGAGGATTCGGCATTTCAATGGAACAAGTACTATTACTGCTAAAAAAAAACTCATTTTATGAATCATACATTTGTGATTATTTGCAATTGCAATTAAATCAATTGTAATTGTGTCTGTTTTCGCGTCTGCCCTCCACGTCCTGCAAAATTTTGGGTGACACGAGTTCATTTTTGCGAAAAATTGCAGGAAATTCCAAGCTAATTTTTATGAAAATTGGTTCAATTAAACAAAAAAATATAAACAAAAAAATATAAAAAGTATATATTCCATAAAAATTAAATTCCCGGTCTTTTTTCTGGAAAGTGCAGTTCAAAGTGTTTCATAGCTTTAAAGCCCTTGCCAATTTTAAAAATTTCCATAATAAGAAATTAAATATTGATTGCTTTCATTTTTAGCCTGGTCAGGGTTGCATTTTGCTAAAAGCTTTTTGTCTTACATTTTTATACAATGCTTTTCATGCACAGAACTTTATATTTCACTTTGTGCAAATTCTTCTTGTGCCCTATTTTAGTTTAAGCAGTTAATTTTTTTTGTGCGAATTGATTTTTATTCTTAGCTTCCAAGAGTTTCAGAGTTTATTAAACTCTTCCGTTTCCCTCCCCCCGCACAAGCACGAGTAGAAAAAAATAACCTCTCCAACGTCTGTGCAGCTGATTGGCGAATTATTTGCACAAAATTCAGTTCGGCCCCTCTGTAGTAGAAGACATACTCAACATTGAGTGAATTGGCCAAATATTTTGCACATGCCATCAGCAAAGCTAGACTTTTGGCTCTCTTTATCACTTGAAACCTTTTTAGCAAAGTCTTTACCAAACAACCACATAATAAAGTAAATCTCGCCTCAAGTTATGAGAGAGGAGATGTGAGGCGAGGATGGGTCATCTAAGGAAATTTTTGTTACCAGGCAATGTAAACCCATTCAGTCAATTTCAAAACAAAAATTATGGCAAAAATAGGCCCCGCCTCCTTCGCATTGCCAATTCACGCATGCAACCAAGTCGACCGAACTTGTTGTACTTTACGAACAGGAATATTACAGCTTAAGGAAAGAGTTCAATTGGCTATGGTTACACACATGCGAGAGCTGTATTGAACATTTTTTGCAAACTCTCCACGCAGCGTTTTACATCAGCTGAGGATGCGCATATGTGCAAATTCTGATTTTTGCAAAAACTCACCATGGCATTGGTTAGGGTTGGTAAAGGCCTTGGAGAATCTCTAATGCTCCTTCTTCTGCTTGCCCTTCCATCTTTCTCAATGTGAGTAATATGCAATGTGTAAAGATGTAGGAAAGGCAAAGGTTGTCGACGCCGCCGCGCCACTTTGCAAAAAATATTTTGGCAACTCTAAAGAGATGGTATTCAGAGGCAGAGGCCATCTCTGTAATCGGGATAGAGCTAAAGGTTTTCTGACTCGAGTTGTTTGAGATGCAGTCCACAGGAGACACTCTCACAGAAGATGGTACACTGTAATTCTAAAATTTTGCAATTTTGTTAAACACTATTATTTTATTATTTAAAAATGGCAAATTTTGTTTTAAAAATTTACGGTTTCGTTTGTAGGATTTTCGACAGCAAAGTCGATATTTTCATAAACATTACACTGCAAAAATGATGCAGTAAGCGCCATTTTTACTTTCACCACGTTGTTGGAAGACTATAATTTTAAATAGATACTGTACAAACACAATTCTAATAAAATTTGAACGACGTCTTCCGGTGTAAATTGCATAATCGATTGGATTGACAAGATGACACGTTAATTTAGTTAACCCACAGCCACACACGTCTCCTTCCAATTCAACCTTATTGTGCTCTATCCAGAGATTGTATAAAAAACGTTTCTGGGAACCTAAACGATTTGGTTTTCTAGGTTTTAAGAAACGGATTCTTCGATTCGTTTCCGCTTCACGTGTACTAGATTATCTTTCCCACTAGGGTACAGTGCTCCTCAAAATTTTGAGGACACCTGAAAATTTATGGTTACCGTTGACTTTTGACTAACTTTTTAGCATTAAATTGAAGGTTTTGGCTGAAAAACGTTATCCTAAAAATGTGGATTAGATCGGAGAAAGGATACAGGAGTTATGGTGGAGAAAGTCACTTTTGCTTTCACTTTTGCTCCACAAAATTATGACACCACCTTTTCGGCACTAATCTTCGGATTATAAGAATTTTGGTGGTATTCCGATCACCCCAATTACTTTGCATATCGTTTTTATACCCTTTAAGGAATAATTAATGCAAAAACGCGACCCGAAAACAAAAAACCGAAAATACCCGAATTCGGGTATTTTCGGTTTTTGTTTTTTTTGATGGTTTCGTAATCTACACGTAAATTGTGATCTATTGTCAAAATTTCACCCGAATCGGATCGTAGAAACTCGAGAAATCAACGATTAAATTCTTGACAGGTAAAACCAAATTTTATTCCCATGCTAAGTNTCCATATGTCTTTTCTATGTCAAAAAGCGGCGCATTTATGAACTTTACACTTGAAACGAAAAACTCATTGTTGACAACCAAGTAAGTATTGTTCCTTTCTCAGGATTCATATTTCACCGTTTCATTTCGGAGTCGTTCCCCCCGCCCTCACCCTTCAAATTTTTGTTTCGTTTCATGTCCACCCGATCGTTTCTGGCCCGTTCACACATTGCACGTGAAAACGCAACGATTCCTTGTCAGCCATATCCGCGGACTTATTTGGATCAAACCACTTCAAATTGGCTCTCATTTTTGTTGATCAACCCTCTTCAGACAGAATGATTAAACCTAGAAACATGTTTTCTTTCTCAATCAAAACACCATTAATTACAAATTGTATCAAACTGAGCAATTTTGATCTGTTAGCAATTGCAGACAAAAGTTTGGTATGGGATTGGCTGCTAGGTTCGTTTGTGCCTCCTCACTGCTCCATTTGAGAAGTTGCTAATGCAAATTGGTTTTGGATTGATTATTACCGTTTAAGGTGTACGGCACACTTAATTTTGAGATAATAATTAAGTGCCTTGTTTCAGAAATGTCGCCAATTGCTTCACTTTTGACATAATAAGGAACAAGGAGTCGAGGATTGCAGATGTTGCAATTTTTGATTTGACAAGATCTTCCACATGCATTTCAACTGCATTATTCAGGGTGTGATGCCGCCTCCTCCACTTATTGCAAGGGTCAACTTAAGTAGACACAACAAGGGAACGAAGATGATTGGCTCAATTAACATTACGGAAATTAACTATACTCTTGATTCGTAGTTGGTGGTAATTGGCCAAGGAGAGCTAAGGGACAGGAGGAAGTATGTAAGTGTCATGGTATAAAAGCTATTTGACCTGCGTCTTCTCATCATCATTGAGTAGAATCCCTAATTAGGAAGAAGATCAATCGGAAAACAGTTCAGTTTACCGCACTAATATGGAGAAAATTGGGATAATCGTTTTAGCACTCATCGGTTAGCAAATATTCTTAATTTTATAATTGAACAAATTTTGCAAACACAACGAAATTAATTTGCCTGATTCTTGGATATCACCTTTTCAATAAATTGTGCTTTCATTGGTATTGGATTGTTAGTTATCCTGCCAAGTTTGGAATATTTTCTATACAACGATGAAATTTTTTTTTTAAATTGCATCTTGCTCCAAATTTTATAAAACATGATTAACCGAAACCGTCGTTTGATTTTTTTCAGTTTTAAAGTTCTTACTCCATGCTTAACGATTTAATGTTGAAGTTCAAAGCCATCTTAAAAAATTTCTTACACACATAAGCGTGACTTGTTCACGAAATTTCGGAAGTGGGATGACTTTTAATGTTCGCAGCTTCCCTTAGCGTTGAAAATTACTTCTATTTATATCATTTTTGGAAAGGGTTTAGGTTGATATTATAAAATTAAACTTTTATGTGTGTTAACAATAAAATATCAATTCCTCTTTTTCTTACGAACAGGTGTTACCCTTGGAGGTAATATTCATCATGGTGCTCCGGCACAAGCAATTGTTCCCGCAGCGCCCGCAGTTGCAGTTGCTGCAGCTCCTGCTCAAATTGCGGAACCTCAATATCATTCAGCCCCGCAGCAATACGCCCATGTATGACCAGAGAAACTCAACTCGAGGGCATTTGATTGGATCAATTTTTGTTTTTATTTTTGTTTGTAGGAAGTTCCAGCCGCAGCGATCAGAAATGTTGAAACCGTGGATGTGACCAAGACCATTACACCAGTCGTCACAAAGACCACCACGCGCAAGACGCACAGTGAACCTGCTCTTTCCGTTGGTCATGTTCAAGGCTACAGTCAGGCTTCCCATGGACCGGCCAAAGTTGCACCCGTTCAGTACAACACTCAATACACAGTGAGGAGACACAAATTTTAAAAATTAATTGGATGGTTGAAACAATGCTACCTTGATGTTATTCCAACTCAATTTTTTTTAGCAATACCTCAACCCAACAGTCGGTGTCAACGGCCCAGTGACTTATTCTGGACCAGCCCTTGGTCAAGGCGTAGCAGTGCAAGAAGGAGTTCAAGCCGTTCCAGTCCAACACGCA
Source organism: Neanura muscorum (assembly GCA_019775825.1). Taxonomy (NCBI): domain Eukaryota; kingdom Metazoa; phylum Arthropoda; class Collembola; order Poduromorpha; family Neanuridae; genus Neanura; species Neanura muscorum. Next base: position 374 of record JABASL010000383.1, on the reverse strand, counting down.
ATTGCTGCTCACCCGGCACATGATGGTATTCACCAAGTTGCTGTGGGTGGCCCTGAACCTGTTGCTTACGCTGGGCACGGATTCGTCAACGCTGCTCAGCCAGCCTACAATGCGGCTCCAGTTGCCTTCGCCGCTCCTCCAGCACAACTCAACGTCGCTCCAGCTGCTTACAATGGTGCTTTTGCTGGAAGGATTGTAAATCCAGCTCCTCTTTTAGGATTTAACAACTTGCAACTTGATTCCGGTTTAAACAACCGAATTCAACAAGGTCAAGCTACCCAATTTCTCAATGGAGGAAACGGGTTGGCCCAATACCAACCTGCCGCTTACGCAGCTCCAGCCGCTGCCTACGCAGCTCCAGCCGCTGCCTACGC
>JABASL010000382.1:0-18496 GCA_019775825.1 Neanura muscorum | reverse complement strand
TTGGTCAAAAGTGACTGGACACTTTTGACTGCTTGGTCAAAAGTGACTGGACACTTTTGACTGCTTGGTCAAAAGTGACTGGACACATTAGCGTGCTTGGTCAAAAGTTACTATTTCGTCAAACGTGACTACCCGGATCGTTCCGTTTCGTCTACAAAGTATTTGTAATTGTTTTGAATTTAAACCTAATTTTCTTACCTGAACTTGTCTAGGTTGACGAGATGTTGGAGTCCTCACAAAAGTAAAATTGGCACAAAACTTAGCGAATTCGAGAACAGGGTTTCAGAAAGTTAGTCTTTTCGGGCCGGAGGACGGATGAAGCCGGTAGGTTAAGACATTACGTCAACAATTTTTTTTTTACTTTTTAGGCGTCTCATAAAGTTTGTTAAGATATAAAGTAATCTAAACAAGCCAAAGTAAGTTACTACTTGTGATCTAGAAACTTTAGAAAATGTATCCAGGTTCCAGGATTATTTACTTAATCTTGTTTTTTATGAAATATACATCCTCAGTCGTGTACAGAGGTTACAGTAGAGGTAAACTTCAATAAAATAGAAAAAACTTTAAACTTATTTTTATTCCCAGGAGAAGAATCTCTAATGATTCGAGCTCATACTTTTCCAAAGAATCAAAATGTTAAATTTAGAACAAAAAACACAAAATGAAAGTTCTAGCTCCAATGGCTAGAGCTCAAGCACCAGCTAACATCACCAGAAATTTCCGTCCCTTGTTTCACTATACAGTAGTATATTTTTTGAAGCCTAAAATATAAAGAAGCGTCTGTAAAGTCTGTATTTGTGTGTAATAAGTTGGTAAGGTTGTCTACTAGAAATTCAGCTCCCAGTGAAGATTATTTGGATATCATGTTTAGCAAGAATTTTCTTTTAAGTTGTCTAGATCGCTTCCTAGCTCCTAGCTCCTTCCAACCATCTAACGCTGTTCCTGCAACCCCATTTGGCACCAACACTAAAACTTGAACCCTAGTAAGGTTTCACCATGCAAGAAGAAGAGGCAGGAAAAGAGCTACAATCTAAATCTGGTCTTCTGCTTTGATGTCACATTCCCCAGCCAGGGCACGCCAAGCTAAAAAAATTCTAAAAGGACAAACACCGCACCGTCACCAAGTACGAGGCTTTTACCAGCCCTAGGTGACTAAAAGACGCTTACAAAAAGTTCTACGCACGTACAAGTGACTTCCTATCGCTGCTCGGGTCCACAATAAACTGGAAGGTAGTTTCAGTTGGAAGGCAGGAAAAATACTTTTTCTACTTCCAAGAGCCACTATTTCTGGGGCCGTATTTCTGGGAGCGTGTTTCTGGGAGCTGGGCAGGTTTCCCTTAGGGTTTTCTAGGTTTCATCTGAGGTTTCCATATCATTTCAGCACACAAAAGGGATGAGACAAGGTTCTAAAAATGCTTCAACTCCAACCAGCTTTCTAAAGCTTAGTTGACGGACAGAGAAATGTGTGTTTTAGATAGTGAAAGCTCACTTTCCCTCAACGAAGATTCAGGATTCAGGAGAAGAAATTCAGCCGAAGATGTTCAGCCGAAGAAATTTTGCCAAATGTGTTCAGCTGGGACATTACACAAAAGAAATTTAGCCAACAGAGTACGAGGACATTCTGTCCTCTGGACAATTATTTTGGATGTCTTTAGTTTTTGTCCCAAGGTCCAAAACGTTTTGACATAATTTTTAGTAATTCTCCTTATATAATTCTCCATATTAAAACACCTGTGCATCATAGGTATTTTTAATCAGAGCTTTCACCTACGTAAGGTGAAAGTTTAGATAATGCTTTTTCCAGCACCTTTTAAACTGCGCTGAAGATTTTTGATTAGAACTTATGTCAACCTAGGCCAAAGAATGATGACATTGGAAATGTCAAAATACTTGACACTTTTGAATTACCAGAGCACTTAGGACACGAGTTCCTTATAAAAGGAACTTAGTCTTTACACTTGACTGGAATAAAAACGTTTTTTAAGACGCTTCTTACCATCAGAAGCAACCACTCACCAGAGATTCAATCAAAACATCCCAGCGTTTCCATTATGTGTGTGTGTGTCCCCATACAGGTCTCAAAGGAATGGTGACAGAGAAAGGTTGAACTAATTTTACACACTATGGAATAGGAAAAATTTAGGAGATTAGGAAAAACTTCAAAAACTTTTTCAATATTTGAAGACACTTTTTCTAAAAAATTAAAAAATTTGGTTTTTGTAACCAAAATGAGGTGATACGACTCACAAGTTTTTGGTTGTATTGCACGTTTTTGCGAGAACGTTTTTGTAAAGCGTATTGTATAGAAAATGGATGAGAGAAAGTAACAAATGTTGTTGGTGTCAGTGTGTGAAGTTTAATGTCAAAGGACAAGGAAGGAAATGAGGGATGAGCATAGAAGCAGAAATAAGTTTCCAGCTGCACTACCATTGCTTCCAGCGTCTGCACCGTCGTCGTCTCAAAGTGAACATTAGTTAGACGTTGAACAAGCCCTAGGTTTCCAATGTAGTTTTTTTTTTTAGAAATGGTTTTACAAACTGGCAAGAAGACTTTCTAATTAGACTACCTTCCCAAGGGTGATTCCTAAGGGAAAGGAATCATTGGTGAGGGGTTCCTTCCTTCCTATAATGAAAGTGGATCCACTTGTTTGATACCATATTCGAATTTTCCTATAAGAAAGAGTAGGAGGGCTTCCGGACTAAAGTGTAAAGTGAAAGCGTCAAGGAATACGGAAAAAAAAGTTGTAGAAAAACCTTTCTAAAAGGAATTTGAAGTGGCTTACAGCTTCTTCAAAGGATCTCAATAAGATAGAGACCAAAATGCATTAGACTGTCACAACTTTTTCTAAATACGTTTTTACATAGTAGACTTACGTCTAAACTTACGTTTAAACTCACGTTTTCCAAAAAAATTTCTCTTCTTCATTTTCCATTTTCATTCATCCAATGGAAAAGCTTTAATCCTGGTCCTTATCCAGAGCATAAAGTCCACCGTGGTCCAGGGCTTCGGCTCCAGGCAACAGTAATGGAAGTGAAAGATATTTTATTTTCCAACAGGATGACATGCGTTCTTCATCTTGCAAACTTGTTGCCTTTTTATACGAGATTTTGACTACTCTTTCTTCTCAATATGTCCATTCAGTGTGAACTTCAGACTCTGAAGGCATCAGAGACGGGTACGGTAAAAAAAAGGTAGGCTAAACAGGCAGGGTAAAAAAAGGTAGGCTAAAAACGTAGGGTAAAAAAGGTAGGCTAAAAACGTAGGGTAAAAAACGGTAGGCTAAAAAGGTAGGGTAAAAAAGGTAGGCTAAAAAGGTAGGGTAAAAGGGTAGGTACATGTTGAATCATACCTTGTGTCCTGGCTCCATGGACCGGAGAGAAAGTCTATTATAAGAGAAAGTCTTTTATGGGAGAAAGTTCGGTAGTGTAGAGCCATGAGCCAGCATTTTGAATTATCAGACTTCCAAGTAGGGTTATAAAGTTGTAATTTTAAAGGATACCTAATTTGATTAGCGGTAAAAAAATCAATACCTAGACAAAAGGGAGCCATAACAAAAATCATCTTGCCAGTAGATATGAATGATTATAAAAGCAATTTATTACGTCTTAACTTTCTCTTCATTCTTCCCTTGGAAAAGCTGTGTGGTGTCAAGATGAAGATGGAGAGGTGGCTGAAACGGCAGATGAGGCACTGGCACCTCCAGAAGAAGAGGAGCTGAAATCTTTTACAGCAGATGCTATTGCTCCCAGGAGAACTTTACGAGAAAGTCTCATGCTTCCACTTACAGGGTCTCGTCCATAGTATTTGACCGTCAACTTCTGACCAACCTCCAAGCCTAGGACGCTGGGATGCATTATCTAAAAATAAACAAAAGAAATGGAAACCTTCGTGTATTGATTCTTATTTTAAACGCCCACGGCCACAGTGATCAATATATATCAATATCATTCCCTATTTTTTACATATCAAGCTTCAAGCGCAGGGATCTAATACAGCCGTAATGTAAATCTCATGTTGAATTGGAGCTAAACTTAGAGGGAACTGGTACCGAATGGTTAACTGCTCAAGTTTTACATTTCCCTCCGTAGTGAATAGAGTTCTAGTACTCGTGATTGAGGGACAAAATCGCTTCACTAGGCAAGAAAAGGGGAATGAGGAGGGAGAAAATTTAAAAATTATAGTTAGCAGTTGACCATGTCAGCCAATTTGTGATAGTTACCTTGCGATGATCCAATTGAGAATTATGTAGCAATGCGGGATGCATCGTAGGGTAGAGGGTCACCATAACTCCAGTGTCACGAATTTCTACAATTGTGGCGTTATAGATACTCCCAAATTCCAAGTTTGGTTCTCGTTCTTCCGTTAGGAATTCTTCAATTAGTTCCTTGGCTTCATCCAATGCAGTTTGATTTGGAGAAAAGAGATTCCATGTACTGTGATCTACTTGTGTAACCTACAGACAAAAAAAAAGCAAATAAAAGTTGACAATTTCCAGGAAAGCATGCTTTGAATGTTTGTCCAGTTTACCTGGACTCCGGTTTCTGACAAGAGACGTTTTATATTTCGACCACCTAATCCCAAAAATTTGGCACGCTTATGGATTGGAATATCCAATTTCTCTAGAATTGGCCAAGTGTCCTTCTTTTCAGTTCTATAAAAGAAAAACAAAAGAAAAAATTCCATACTTATAGAATATTGAAATAACCTTTATGAATATTTAAGATATTAAATCATTGATAATAGATAATCAATGAAGGAGTTAAATTTATTTATATATTGATATGACTTGCCTCGGTTTGGAAATAGTTTCTTGCATAATTGCCAATATTTGATTTTTGGCGTCAGTTCCTTGAATTACAGCTTCCATAATTACTTTGAGTGGGAGTCCGGGTACTTTCACATCAGCTTGAAGAGCAGTAATTCCCTTCTTTGTTCCAGCAATTTTAAAATCCATGTCTCCTAAATAATCTTCAAGGCCCTTGAAATCAACAAATGAGGTCAATCAACATTTATCGAGGATATTGATACATGAGAAATAGGGTCAGAGGGGGTCAACTTAGGGAAGATTTAGGGTTGTTTTAAGGTTTAAATTACCAAAATATCGGTCAAAATACAATAGTTTTCCAGGTGTTTAGTATCATTCCCCTTAAACTTCGTGATGAGACCAATTGCAACTCCTGCAGCAGGTGCTGACAAAGGTACTCCGGCATCCATTAAGGCCAGACTCCCGCCACAAACGGAGGCCATGGATGACGAGCCTGGAAGCCATGGAAGATAAGTCGGGGTCAAGTAATGTTGACGCTTGTTGAATAGCTTGTAAAACAAATGTACCATTAGATTCCAGAACTTCGGATGTAAGTCGAATTGTATGTGGAAAGTCTTTGGGCACAACAGATCTAAGGGCCCTCTCAGCCAAGGCACCGTGCCCTAATTCTCGTCTCCCGGGTGCTCCAGCACGACCGGTTTCATTCGTCGCGTATGGAGGGAATTCATAGTGTACAAAAAAGTTCTTTTCCTTCAATCCACTGTAATTCACAAACAAATAACGATTCATAATTCAAAAATTAAATTAGGACAAACCATGATTCATTGGAGGGAATTCATAGTGTACAAAAAAGTTCTTTTCCTTCAATCCACTGTAATTCACAAACAAATAACGATTCATAATTCAAAAATTAAATTAGGACAAATCATGATTAATCAACGGTTAGTATAACGTTTGGAAATTGGTACAACCAAGCAGGATTTTACAGAGGTCATGGATGTACTTCCCAAAAGTTCTGGGTCTTCCAAATATGTTTGACATGACATTTTGAACCGGAAGTTGAACATCCGAATTCCGAAGTAAAACGTAGACTACTTAAAACGGTACTTAAGATTCAGAATTATTAATTGTACGTATTCCTCACCCGGTAATGACAGACACTGGATCGGATTTCAGAACTGAATCTATTGAATCAAAAGCAACTGTACAAAAAACTTGGGTTTGACCGCGCTGAAATAAGGCTGAACCATGCAAGGGTTTGTAGAGATCCACTTCACAGGAAATATTACGAAGTTGGTCATAAGCTCTTCCATCGCACCTTAAATGTAGCAGAAAAAAAATATGAAACGTACACGAATACGTTTGAATTTAAAAAAAAATAGTTACCTAGTTTTTTCTTCCAGAATAAGATCCCTGAAAATGGTTTTAGAGATTTTGCCAAATGCTTCCGACAGCATGTTTGAGTCAAGGGTGGCGTCGTTCGCACGAAGCTTCTCAATTACAATAGTTTTTAAATCCGACGCTGCTACAAACCTTTGTATTTTGTCAAGTTGAAAATTGGTAAATATTGCTCGAATCCCTGCGGCTGATTCAGAATTAACCAAATCTATAATCTCAGATGGAATGCTAAGGTACATTGAGTCGGTCAATTCTCGTTTTGGCTTCCCATGCTCCCTTTGTAACTTTTCTATACACTTAACAATTGATTGACACTCTTTTACACCAGCCTTGATAGCCTTTAGTAAATCTTGCTGTAAAATGCTTTCAGCAAATCCTTCCAACATTACAACAAGGTTCTGTCCCGTTGCAACAACCACAAGGTTGAGATCACTTTGAGTCAATTCTTTCCTAGTTGGATTCACGGTGACTTCATTTGAAATAACTCCTACTCGGACAGCTCCCACTGGACCGTTCCATGGGATATCAGAGAGGCTTAAGGCTGCCGAAGCAGCATTGATACTGAGAACATCTGGATCAAAAACACCGTCAACAGCAAGTAAATTGCACATGATTTGTGTTTCGCATGAGTATCCATCTGGAAATAGTGGGCGAACGGAACGATCAATTAGCCGGCTCGTTAGAATTTCCTTGTCCGAAGGTCCAATCTCCCTTTTAAGAAAGTTTGTCGGTATTCTGCCAGCCGCAGCAAATTTTTGCCGATAATCAACTGATAGCGGGACAAACGATGAGCCTGACGACTTTGTCGTTCCAACTGATGTAACCATTACAGATGTATCTCCCATTCTTGCAATAGCGCATCCATCTGCCATTCGGGCTAACTTTCCACTGGAAATGAAGAGTTGCCGTCTAAAAAAATGATCACATATTAGGTTACAAATACAATTTGTGAAATCATAAACAAACACTTCACAAAAAGAAAGTCCAATCGTTTATCTACTTACCCATCCGAAAATTTGACACAGGAATCTTGAATAGCTGGTAACGAAGTAGAATATAACCTTCGAAGACGGTAAAATTTGTAAATACATTGTTTTGTAAAGGGATATATTAATGAAATCATGGTAGGTTTGATTAATAGTGCAAAAAATATAATAAAAATAACTGCGCAAATGAAATTAACTGTCACAATTCCGGCTCTAGATGAACTTAAAGTTCCGGTTGACCCAACGAAACGGCCTTGAGTCTTGAAATGTTAACTCTGCCTTTGAAGCTGAATTCGCTGACAATCTTGAAATATGCTTGGTGACACGATGTTTTCAGTCACTGTGACCTCCTCTTAATGTCAAGGTCAACTGGGTAATTGGTTGTAGTTTAATTAATGTTGTTAACACCATAAACAATCACGGGTTAATGTTCGTCTTTAGCTGCGTGGTTTAGTGTTTAGCTTACTATTGCATGAAAGGTTGAAAGTATTATTTGCAACTCTTGTTTCCCGCACCTATTTTTTGAATTCGTAGGATACGCGGGGCAGAATGAGACAGTTTTGTTTTGCCTCGTAAAATTTGGCGCGGAAAATTTTTTAGTCTTTTTTTTCCGTTTTTGCTGTTATTTTATTTTTTGCTTTCCAATTTCCAAACCAAATCCAAACTTGTTTTCGTGAATCTTTGTTTACTCTGAGGTAAGGTCAATTCAAATGTTGACCCGTTGACCCTGTGACTGTGACGGAGAAAAGGATTTGAAAGATCCGTTTCAAGTACAAGAACAACTACGTTAATAATGTCCGCCCGAGTTGTAACGGACGGCATGTTGCAAGAGGCCCTTGTATTGGAAATTTTGGCTGAGAAAATATCAATAGACGAAGGTTACTGTAAATTTTAATTATCAAAATTAGCCAATTATTCATGGACCTACTAAATCTGTCCTAATGAACGTCATTTCTAATGTTTTTCAGAAAGCGAGCTGGCACAATACAATCAATGCTTCGAGCTTCTCGGGGAAGGCCTGTCATTGGGTCCAGTGAAGAAAACTATACGAAATGTGCTGGAAATAATGAAATTTCAGCAGTCTAAACGAAATGCGAATAAGTCTAAGAGGTAACAATACTCACCGCTCGAACATATTTTTGGATTAATGTGTCACACGGAGATAAACCTTTGATAAACGCTTGATTTATAAAGTTAGAAGGAAGAAAAGCGCTGTAGTGGAGGACGATTCTGATGCCCAGTTAGCAGCTAAGGTCAAGGCAGTGACCCTGATTGATAGGCGAGCAGATGAAAAAGCACTGGACCTTATGGGAGCAATTTCAAAATTTACAGACGTCTATGAAACGCCTAATGTAGAAGGCACTCCAAGGGATGTGGAAGATCCCTTGGATGCAGGGTAAGCAGAATATCAAATCCTCAAGGCCTATATTATTTCACAATATTATTGCTACCGCCTGGTCATTTGTTAGTTAGCAATTTTTGAATTTCCATCTTCTTCCTCCCCTCTTTTCCATGTGAAAGAGAAGAGGGAAATTCAAAAATTGCTAACTAACGAATGACCAGGCGGTAGATATTATTCACTAAATAATAATTCCCCTTATTGTTAGGCTCAAGAAATTTCAAAAGTCTAATGCAAAATTGATGAGTTTAATCAGTCGAGTAGTGTGTAGTCAATCCGGCGCTTCATTGCCTCAAGAATTGGTTAAACCTTCTGAAAATTTTCTCCGAGACTGTAGAAAGAAAAGGAGCTATGATCTGTAAGTAATATTTTCTTGGTCATTTAATCTTTAATTTAAAATCATTTGCATTTCGTTGGTAGAATTTTTTTTATACAAAGTAGCGAAAATCAGGATTTTATACTAAAGTTTTATAAAAATTGTCCAATAAACTATAGATTACGATAATTTCCGAATTCTTGACAAAAATTAGTTCATAGAGTTCATCACAGATTGCCTTTAAAGTCTTCTTTTGCCTTGGGTATCTAAATTAAACAATACATACTGTGTAGGGGATGCCATTTTCAAGTAAAATGCAACTTTTAACAGACCTTACCGCATGGTCAACTACTAAATTTAGTTTTTCTTCTCCCTCCCTTGGGAGGAAATTGGGGATTAAAAACTTAAAGTTAGGAGTTGACCATACGGTTACAAGTGTTCATGCACTAAACAAGATTGGTTTTAGGGTTAAGGTTAGTTTAGTTTTCGGGTTACTAACATATTTATCTCACCTGTCAAGAATGTCAGAAACACTTCTATTATAGACATCGACGCTTGTAATATCCAAATTGGAGGCCAGAATTTTTACTACATCACTGTTGACCTCAATGCCAACCAATTCGACCACTTGTTGCTTTGAAATTTTACGCAATGCCTCAGAAATATGACCTATCATCTAAAAATATAAGATAAATCAGAGTTAATTTTTCAACAATAATATAATATTAATAACGTTTCTGGATTCTGCCATATTTAAATGTTTGTGTCCTTGTTACCATGCTTTCTTGTCTCCTTTTCCAATTGGCTGGTTTATCCCTACTTTCTGTCACTAGTACAAATGAAACATTGATACAAGGTCCAACGGAACCTTGATGTAACATTTGGGTACTTGAATCCGAAGGTTGGATGGCCGTTCGCGGTGGTTCAAGTTTCAACGTTTGGGAATTGGGATAATTGAGTTTTGAAAGTATAAATTCAACTGCTTCGTTAACGCTCATTTTCTTCTCTAGAAATCTACAATAGTCCAGGTATAATTTATAATTTCCCACAAGTTTTCAATTTTGTTTTAAAAATTTCCAAATTTTGTTTTGAAAATTTCCAAATTTTGTTTTAAAAATTTCCAAATTTTGAAAATGACAACTAAAATGAAACGAAAAGAATTAGAAACAGGAAATCATACCTCTGCTTTTCAAGGTATCTCACGCGAAGATTACTAGAAAACGTATCTTCTTTCAGAACAACAATAATCGAAGCCCCCAACTCAATACATTGTTCTTCAGCAGTCTCAAGGCTCTAAACGATCAATTAAAGGCGCAGGCGTAAATATAATGTTCCATTCTTAATTTTTCTTTGATTTTTACCTCTGAACTGTCAATGGCAGTGCATGATATTCCGTGTGACCAAAATTTCTTTAGTAACGAAATTTTTTCTTTGGTACGTAAGTGATGACCTAGTGAACAAACCATGACATCAACTAGGCTACAGCCATCTTTAAGTTGTTCCATTCCCTCACAGCCAGACATTACGAGATCCAAAGACAAGCTTATACCCACACCACACTGATCCACTTCTCTGCCCGTTCCTGACGTAATTCCCGCTGCTTCACGGGAACGTCTAGTAAAAAAAAGTATTAAAAAAAAGTATTAAAAAAAATATGGAAAGTAACAATTGGCATCCATTAATTTTTTCTTAGAGCTAAACAAGATCATTTACCGCAGTGTTTTCAGTAGTTCGTCATATTTTCCGCCAACTGCTACAACATCTGTTGTTATCCGGTTTCGTTTCTTCTTCATTTGGCAAGTGATTTGGTAGAGAAGGCCCGAGTAAATGCAGGATCCAAAAATCATTGTAGGAGATACAACAATTTCGCACTGTAAATGTAGTAGGGCAGCTTAGTTATAAAAATTTATCAGTAAACCGACTGAAAATTATTAAAAACCGGTAAGGATAAGGGTATTTACCGGTAATTATAAGGGTACTTACCGGTAATCCGAAAGCCTCAATTAGTTCCGTCAATACTTGAAGTTCATGTAGACCTTCCTTAATTCTTGACGCTGCAGGTCCATTCCTCTTGACAATGCTTTTTAAAATATTTGTAACTTTTGGCAGAGGACCTTGAATGTCCATTAGAGTGAATAACATTGAAATGAATTGGTCTGGGAGGCAAAGACTAACTAAACGATTCTGGACTTGACACTTGACTTGCTTTTCTACCTAAAGAAACAGATTTATTAATCAACAAAAATTCAATTCCCGTTACTTGGTGTTCGTTCCCAGCCTACCCTCCCAGTAAACGTTGGCTACCTGGAAAGGAGGCCAAGTTGTGCGAGGGTAGACTTGGTCGGGACAGCACGGTAAATCTTGGAAGAGAAATACTTACCTTGATGTCCGTTAAAATCGATTTGATTTCAGAATGCAGAGAATCGTCAATTGAAAAATGCATAAGGACGCCATCCAATAAATATGTATGACCCAGTCGAATGGTAAAATGTTTCTCTCGCATCCATGGAAATTCCTGGAAGATTTCGAATGCCACGGCTAAAGTTTCAGCTTCAGCAAGCAGACTTCCTTCTGTTACAAAAGAAATGGCAAAATTTAGCTTACTTCACTCAGAATTAACGGGATGATTTGATTGACCTACTTGTAGTCAATCAATGTCGTAAGTCGTGTCGTATTCTCGTATTTACCTTGTCCAGCTGAGATAATATCAAAGGCACATTCGTAGAATTCTCGTGGATGAAAGCCAAATACTTTTCGTTCACGGAAGACTTTCTCAATAGCAAAACGTTTCCTGGTAACCAAGCTATTTGAAACAACATATCGAGCAAATGGTACTCTGAGATCATGCTGAAGGGCTACGACATTTCCACCATGAGTCATTAGTCGTACTTGGGAGGACGTATTTTCGTAGAGAGGCAACCGTGGAAGAAGTAGTGGACTATTAATTTCAAGTGCTCCATGCTGCCTACAAATTCTCTTGATATTTGTAATAACAAATTGCATAAGGGGCAGAGTCCGGGCATGAGGGTCCTGAGTCCTGAGAATGTCCATGTCGTACGTTAATTCCTCTGCCGCAGAAGCATGTTGTCGAAAACATGAAGAAATCAAGTACTTGTACACTTTGCTTTGGGAATTTGCTAATGTATAACGAAACATTTCACGCATCTCGGTTTCTTCCATTTGTGGTGGTGGCAAATATTCTGATTGTAGAAGCTCCAGTGATGTTGGTCTTAACATTGGATCATGATTCAACAACCATCTAATCGGTAAACAAAAAAATAATTTAATTTTAATATAATAGTTTTATTTTCATTTTATTTTCTGATACTTTTTATTTTTATTTTTTACAATCGAACTCACTTGAGTAGAATCGTCTGTCTTGACATTGAATGGACATCAAAATCCGCCGGAAATTGGATTTCCTTCTGACGCAGTGAAGTAATGACTCGGATTCTCTCCATTCCAGTTCCAATTGGTCGGTAAATCATCTCAAATAAAACTATACCCAGGCTATAAATATCTACCTTCTAAAATATAATAAATATATTAAATTTTAAATCCAACGAAATTAGTATTTAATATTTATATTATATATTATATTATAAATTGACGTCCAACTCATGTTGGTTCTTACTTGGCTGTATATGACTTTGGATCCTTGAAGTGATTTATGTACCAATTCTGGTGCAACATCTAAAATCACAGATAAATTTCGCCAAATATATTTAAATTATGTGATACAAATATGGAATTTAACATTACAAAGTGCAGTTCCAACGTTGGTGGTAAGGTATTCTTCCATCCCAAAGTCACTCTGTTGATTCTTTAGCCTGGAAGCTAGAGGTGTAGGAGTTGGAGCCATTTCAGAAGCTGGATTTCTGTTTGCAAAAATACTGGATTACTTGCTGCTAATGCTAACCACTAATTGTAATTATAATCATACATTCCTCATACTTCACAATGATGTCTGTGGTGGCCAATCCAAAGTCACCAATTTTCACGTGGTCGTAGGAGTCCAAGAAAATATTGACAGGTTTAAGGTCACGGTGAATCATTCCTTGCTGGTGAATATGAGACAAGCCCTCAACTACTTCTCGAAAAAGTCTTAAGGCTCTATCCATATCTTCGTGCAAATTGGCATCAATTGCAGTTCTAAAACAGAAAATATTGGAAATACAAAAATTAAATGGCGAAGAATTGTGACAGAGAACGAAGCAACTTAAATTATTTATTTTAATAATTTAAGCTCCCCACAATGCTGAAATACTTGGTCCTGAAGGCATTTCGCAAGGGGGGGAAATGGGGGGTTCTGGCTTTCATTCCTACCTTAGCGTACTCTTTTCGCAAAATTCCATTTGAATATACATGAACTGGATATCTTTTTGCATGGCGTCAGTTTGTGTATCCGTAGGGATTTGCTTCTGACTAATCACAACGTCACTGGAAGATTTCCGTCCATCGTTGCTTTCCGATTGTGTTGGGGAACTTGAGCCTGATTCAGTGTTATCAAATACGACGTCTTCTGAAACGTCGTTAGCACACCTAAACACAGTTTTAAATTTAGGACTTATGGAGGCTAAATTCAAATAAATTTGTTAAAATTAACTATATTAATATAACATATTAATATTAATTAATTTATCAAGTAAATCAATGATTACATAAACGATGTTCCAAAGAGATCATCTTCATCCGAACTACTCTCACTACCCTCGTCGTTGAAGTCACCTCCAGCATCGGAACCCCAATCAGAACTTGCGTTACTCACAAGTTGGGGAGCCAGTTCTTCCAAATTATCCGTAATCCCAAGCTGGTAAAAAACAACTCCAGTTATTTAGTTAAACATAAAAGTTACTTCAAACTTACGCTATTCTGAACATTTTTCAAATCAATCCGGGATTTGCGTGTGCTTGGCGTTGTGGGAACATTACTTGGACTAGTGTTCGTCCCTGATTCTGAGTCTTCCACATCAGGTACAGTTTCAATCCAAGAATTGTAATAACGCACAACATTTTCGTGATTAAGTCGAGAGAGGAGTTTAACTTCCCTTGTGATTTTCCTGTTCAGTTGCTTGTTTCTTGGATTGAGCCGAATTCTTTTTAAAGCGTAAATCCCACCATCAAGTTTGTTTCGAACCTATTGAAATTTATTCTAAAATTCTGGAGCTGGCTAGAAATTCAAATGCTGTAACCTTCAATTTTGATTACTTTAAGTACATCACCAAATCCGCCCTTCCCGAGCCAGTCTTCAACTTCAAACTCATCACGCAACCGAGAATGTCCTTTCAAAGCATGCGACAAGAAGTTTAGAATTTCTTCATTGTGTGTGTCTTTCTGTTCCTAAAAATACCAAACATAATCCCTAAAACAATCAGTTGTGTATTTAATTTAAATCTTAAGATTTCTTACCTGGTCCTCTGGATCATTCTGAGAGCTGATACGAAGTAGGTCTGTTCTTTTGTCTAAAGGCTCTTTGAGGAATGGATGTTCCAGAAGCCGATCTGCTGTCCATCGAGCATTTTCGTTTACATCAAGACACCTACAAGAACAAATATAAAAGCTATGACCTAATAATTGTTTGTAGAAGTTGGACTATAATATACTTCTTCAAAAAATCTTCAATCTCCGGAGGCAAACTGGAAGGAAATTGTGTAGGATTGTGGGCTATTCTTTGACCCTTTAACAAACTTAAGAGGAGAATCCCGACACGATAAATATCGCTTTTTTTGGCACCACGTCCAATGGAAGGAGCAAATAAATCGGGTGAAGCGTCATCGTCGTTTACTAAACGAAGTAATTCATTCAACTTCCGTTCAATTGCGTAATCTCCAACCTTCACTTCACCTGTAATCAACAACGTATAATTAATTCCAAAAAAGAAATATTAAAGAAGAATTGAAAGAAGAATTAATTCTACTTGCAAAGGAAAGAAGAGTCTCATTGTGCGGGTCGAGTATGAATTCTCAAAAAATTTCGTATCGACTGACCTTGAATAGTTAGGAAAACACTCGTATCCCTCAGAGAACGGTGAACAATATTGTTGGAATGAAGAAACGCCAAGGAATTTAGAATTCCAACTGCACAATGGCGAATAAGTGGGATGTGCATTGTAAGGGCCCCTTCAAAATAGGATTGAAGTGTCACACCACGTACGAATTCCTACGTTACGCGAAATTAAAAAATGATTTTGTTGGCAACACTGACGGTAATGGTACTCACTGCGTTTGATTTACCTCTGCAGCATAAACGGTGATTGTTGACGGCGTTTTTCTGATTGTCATTCCAATGAACAACACAATATTGGGATGTTGTAACTTCTGGAACAGTTTCACTTCTGACTCCATGCTGGTTAGCTATGAAACCGTGCTTAAATCATTGGGGTGTCAAAGGTGAAGCTAGAAATTGGGTAGGATGGGTCACCTGTTTAGAAACGACTTCATAGTTTTCAATCTCTGATGGCCCTCCCGCTCCTCTCTTCTTTTTCTTAGTATCAAAGCTCATGACCCATTCAGATACTGCGGCCAAATTTCCGGTCTGAGTTTCCATCGCGGCATAGATTTTATACCCGAGGTCGAATCCTAAAACCCGAGAATTATATGAAGTACGTGGTTATATCCGCTCATTATAAGGATGATTTACCCAGTGCTTCTCCAAGGTGAAAGGTCTGGACGGATTTTCCAATAGTAATTTCAATTACATTGGTGATGTCATACCCCCGCACAGCGTTCCCTTGGGGTTCATTTTCAGCAAAGCTTCTGGAATCCAAAATAAAAGCTGCAGGTGAGATAAAGATGGAAATTCCAAAAGGGTTCCATGTTGAAAGAAAAAACGCAAATCATAAAAACAAAAGTTACCTTACCTTCTAAGGGAAGACGATCTCTTTGAAACAAGCGATTTTCCACAAGGACCGTCCCCGTTTTCTCCGGAAGGAGACGAACTGAGTTGACCTTCTTCAGAACTTGCTCTTTTGCCACCAAACATTTTCAACTCTTCCTTACGTGTACGAGCTTCCTCCTTTAGTAGTTCTTTCTTTCTTTCAATCTCGTACCTAATCCCCAAAACTTCTTGTTCCTGAACTTCCTTCTCCTTTTTCTTAGTGTCTTCCTCTTGTAATTGGTTTCGAATTAGCATTTCATCATAGAAAGAACCAGTGGGTCGTTTCTGATGATTATACAGAAAATCCTAAGACAAAAATTACGATTTACTTTGTAATTAGCTGAACTGCCCTAAAGTTATTTAATGAATAAATGAAACGAGTTTAAACCTGTGAGAATTGTGCTAAATTGAGTATCATTTCCTGGCCAATACTACTCAATGCTAGTTGTTCCAAGCCAGCCTTTAAGTCCGCCACTTCTTGTGTAGACAATCCTTTTACTTGTTCCACAAAGATTTTTGGTACGCTGAAAAGTTATCTAATTAGTAAAAATATATGGAAGCCCCTTCCCATTAACCCACATACTTCCAAATTAACTTACACATTGGGATATTCTGTAGGAATTTTCAAAGAAAGTAGAATACTTGTATTCTGGTGCATCGACGGGCTGGCACTACATCCACGCTGGGGTCCAAGATGGATTGACAGCCTGGTATTGTCAGGATATTCTTGGTAATCTTTGACTTCACTAATGTAAATAGCCTACAAGTTAATTCAAGCAAATTAGTCCTTGTTGTGTCTATCGCCATGGATTAGCTTATACCCCGGTAAGTTCCTGACCTTGATGACCTCCAACTCGTCATCTTGTCGTTGTTTCAAGGGATGACTGGGCTTCATTTTTTCCTGACCGTCAAAGCTCCGGAGCTGTTACGTGATGGTCTTTTTGAGGCTCGTTGATTGTGCCACGATAGGACACACACGCACGTCTCGTCTAGGATCTATCGTGACCTTGAATGACCTCTCTTCTGCCTCCGGTTTCAACAGGTGGATGTTAAGTTGGCATTTTTAGACGTGACGGCGTAAGATTTTAGATGGTAACGCAAAACCTTCGAATGCTTAATTAATTGTTGCTTATTACGCAGTGCACGGAGGAGGATTTAATTTCAAAATAATAATAAAAATAATAATAATGCGGAAAATAAAAAAAATAATTTTATTTTGATTTATTCAAATCAAAACAAGAGTTTACGCGCGCTTTTTTTAACAGAAAAAAAGTCTCTTTTTGGACTTCTGACAACAATAATTGAATGATTCTTCCAAATTCATAATTTTAATTGATAAGTTTCCATTACTAAAAATAATTAATTCAACACATTCCTTGACCTTTGACCTTGACCTTGATTTAATTAGTTTGAAAAATGGCAATTATCAACACAACGGCATCGCTGACTTAGATCGATAATTGAAGGGATACCGAGTGCATACCAGATGACGATGACCAAAACCGCCCAGGCAGCGCAACGCACCAATTAGTTAATATACTGGCTAATTAAATGTCATTAAATTTTCCGGTAACTCCAAAATCCATCCGTTGACCCTTGACCTTCCTGTAAAATTCTACTGCAACAACTTAGGACTTCATTTAGCAGCAATTAGGCAGTTCTTTCGATGTCAGAAGCCGATCCTTGAGCTCAAAATAAAAGTGGGCTCTTGTGACATCTGATTTTACTTCTTTTTCTTTTGAAATTGGAGTTCGGGTTTTTTCCCCACCCTTCGTGTCCAAAAATCTTCAATCAGCGATCAGCCAGTTCAACAGCAGCAGCAGTCTCAGGTCGATTCCTGTTGTAACGAGAATTAAACGAGCGGTCACGGGGGTCATTGGGTTGCGTTTGGATTGGTTAAAAGCAGGTAAACCGAATTAACCAAAAATCTATTAGGATTTATTTAGATCAGTGTGTTAAACGTGCTTATCCATTAGTGAAGCGCCGTATTTGGCTCGTTCTCGATTTGTATCCAAACAAGTTTCTAAAAATTACTAATTACATGTATGGTTTGGTATTTTCAAAGCAGGTTCATCACAATGTTGGGTCAATCATCTCGAATCGTTCTTACGGTATCACCATGGAATACACAGCAGTCGCGTGGAATGGCCACCCTCAAGCACATCTCACTGCGCTTGAAATCAGTTAAGAATATTCAAAAGATCACGCAATCCATGAAGATGGTGTCTGCTGCGAAATATGCCAGGGCTGAACGTGAACTCAAGTTGGCTAGGCCATTTGGAGAAGGGGCTAAAGCTTTCTATGAAAAGGCAGAGGTCAAAGCCTCGGAGGACCCGAAGTCTCTCAAGTTAACCGTAGCAATTACATCGGATCGTGGTCTGTGCGGAGCTATTCACTCCTCTGTGGGGAAGATCATTCGTGTAAGTGGAATTACCACTTCAGTTTAATGCCATGTAAATCCAATATGGAATTGTTAGTTGAACCACTTTCTAATCTTGCAGAACGATTTGCAACACTCGGCAGACTCGACCAAGGTAGTCTGTGTGGGGGACAAGTCACGAACAATCCTACAACGTGTCTTTGGACAGAATATTATTCTTGCAGCGAAGGAAATCGGGCGTAAAGTTCCATCATTTCAGGTTGGTTCTAT
Organism: Neanura muscorum; assembly: GCA_019775825.1. Taxonomy (NCBI): domain Eukaryota; kingdom Metazoa; phylum Arthropoda; class Collembola; order Poduromorpha; family Neanuridae; genus Neanura; species Neanura muscorum. Next base: position 107 of record JABASL010000382.1, on the reverse strand, counting down.
TTACAATGAAGCATACATATTTACCTCCCACCGAACTAGTACGAGGTCGCTGACGGGAGCTGGTCACCCCCCGCAAAGGTCGGGGTGACCCACCATGAGCCCCTCAA
>JABASL010000381.1:0-18502 GCA_019775825.1 Neanura muscorum | reverse complement strand
GGTTAAGGTTAATGAGATTTGTATCCAGATTTGATAATTTTTGGAACCCTAATTCAAATATTGGCTGTTGGTGGTATGGCGGCTAGCGGTTTGCCGCTAACCATTTTTTAAATTGTACTTTTGGTTTTTCTAATTTTCATCCATGAGTGTCTATGGCGGTCAGTACTGGCCATAAGCTTCCGACCACCGAGGTTTTTGGCTTGTATATGATGATGGGTTCTCGGGTTGGTTTGAATGGGGAACCAAAGTCCCGCCAGAGAATGTGGTGACCGTGGCGGTGCGGCAGCGGTGGTGGTAGAGGGTGGGAATTGGGAGGGGAAAGTTCTTTGACGCCATTAAAGTGAAAGTTCCCTCCCTTGTGTCGTGCCTTCCTTTTGGAAGGAAGGGAAGTTCGTTCCTTGTAAGCTTTTGAGTGTCTCCTAATGTGATTACTCATCATGAATCCTCCTACCCCATTTTAGCATTCTATCCACCAACGACTCTCAAAAAACTTCCAGCTATCCACCACTTCTGCCTTTCCAGCCCAGCATCATCCAGCCCAACATCCTCCAGCCAGCTTCCTCCAGCCAGCTTCCTAAGCACATCTTTCTAACTTAAAATGGAAGGGAACATACGAGGGTGACAGGAGGGAAAACTCAAATTCCTTTTTCAACTTTACTAGAAAAGGGAAAGTGGGAAGCTTTCCCTTGTTTCTTTTCCTCCTTCCAAGTTCCACCAAACTGTGGATCTATAAAGTGAAACTTGCGCGTCACTGCCCAAAATTACTTCCTTCACTACCAACACCAAACGGCGTCCCTTTAGAAGTTCTTGCTCCAAACGGCGCCTTTGAAGATTTTTCAAACCTTATGGCAAGATCCAACTGTACACAAACTACTCCTCCTAAAATTTCAGCATTTTCAGACAGAGTTTCTAATTTAACATTCTTGGCTTGGATTCCTTCTCAGAAATTCAAACTTCTCAAATCTTTGAATATTCAAAATATACTTGAACGCTTCTGAGATCAGCGAAAAAGCAAAACTGGTACGCGTTGGAGGACGCTGATTCCTAACGGAGTGAAGCGATTACAAGACAAAAAGTAAGGTGGAGGATGTTACCATCCTGCCATGACGCCTCTTAGCACAAGAGACTCCACAAACTCACTATGTCTTGTTCGCCTTTATCTACCAGCATCGCTACAACTGGAAACAAGTTCTAAGTTGATGTTCCTTGATGAAGGTTACAGTCGAGTTAGGTTAAGGTTAGTTAGGTTAGGTTTGTAGTTGATAAAATGGATTTCAACTTGAGGTTAGTAAGGTTAAGTTAGTTAGGTTAGGTTTGTAGTTGATAAAATGGATCTCAAGCTGAGGAACGGGAAATTTAGTGCTGGGGCTGGTGCTGGACTTCCAGTTGGAGTTAGGTTTAGGTTTTAGGTTTATTAGGTTCAATTTAGGTTTTCAATTCAGTTTTTGTATAAAGTTGAACGTCTGGACACGGTGAATGTTTCAGCTTTGTTCTTGGGAAGTCTGCCAAATCAGTTTGTAGTTTTGTAATAATGATGAACCTAATCAAAAGCCCTCTTGGAAGCACACGGTCCCTTGAGACCACGGTGCATCCAACTTCCCCCTCGCCTTTAATCATGTCTACGCCGTTCATCTTCTCTTTACAGAAGAATAGAACTCCAGGCCACACGTGTAGAACCTTCAAAACGGTTTCAATTTAGTCAAAGCTTAAGTGGAAAACACCTGTGAAGAACTTACTTATCAAACTGACAACAATTGATACAACAATGCCAAAAATTCGTACAAAGTGTCCTCGATTTTTTTTCCAAAACAGCGTGAGGTTCTTAATATCAAAAGTAGTAGTAGGTACTAGGGAAGTAGAAAATGGTTCTCTTTTGCAAAAATACAAGAAACACTCAAAAGCATTTTTGCAAAAATAAAATAAGAAATGAGTTTATTCATCTTTTGAGGAAGCGAATCGGACAAAGTTAAACGCCGGTGAGAATTTTTGTTGAATTTTGTTGCACAAAATACAGCACAGAAGTTTTCGGGACTGGCCTTTTCTATTCATTGCAACGCTCATTCGGCTGTAAGTCTCGACTTATTAGACACGGACTCATCACTTTTTGTTCATCTGCGGCTCTATTGTTGAGTCAGTCGCTTCGAAGCACTTTGAGTTGCTTTTTGGTGAATAATTGGGAAGAGATGAAGTGGGATGAGATGAGTTGTTGTCATGCAAGAGCAATGCAAAAGGGATTTAAAAATAAAGTCTTTTAAGGGAAGGCCCTTAGTTTCACAATAACCTCCACGGAGGAGGACAATGCAGAGTCAGTGAGTGAAGGCTAATGAATCCGATACGCAAGGGGTGGCCCCTTAGAAACAAAATTGACAGTCGCCGACGCTTCAAAATTGTTAATGTTGTCGCTTGTCAAGTCATCTCGCTCGGAACCCCTCTCAGTTAACAATTTCTCACCTTGTCTCTTTCCTAATTATTCTCATTAATTAAAATCCTGAGCACCACTCCACTCTAGACGAAAACTCATTTTTCATTGTGAAAGTGTCTGAAAGGAGACGCTTCATCTTTGTCAACTTTGCAGCCTCAGCCAACGCTCCCTTTGATCTTTGTTAAGAATCTGGAAATCCCGATCGTTCTAGTCCTTGTCAACCAACGCTCGACAACGTCACAGTTCACGAGAATTCCGAGCAGAAGCTAGATTCTGTGTTTGATCCATACGAGACTAAGTGAACGAAACTGACGCTGATTCCAGGAACATTTTGACGCTGCTTCCACAAAGATTCCATGTCGCTGCTTCCACAAAGATTCCATGACGCCGATTCTACAAACATCCCTTGGAGCCATAATATAGCTTGGTGTTGGGGCTGATTTTGGAAGAGTCAGGCTGAGCCGCTAATTTTGGAAGAGTCAGGCTGAGCCGCTAATTTTTGAAGAGTCAGGCTGAGCCGCTGATTTTGGAAGAGTCAGGCTGAGCCGCTGATTTTAGAAGAGTCAGGCTGAGCCGCTGACTTTGGGCTTTGAAGAGCCGCTGAATTTGATTCGAGTTTGAAAACGGCTTGACCTCTGGCCGCGCTGACTTTGGATGGTCGCTTGAGGATCGACAAACGTATTCCAAGACTTAGGCTGCGAATTTGTATAGAATCTTGCACAGATTTCCATAAGGGTTGCAATGTTGACGCTGATTTTGTTGTAGGGAAAGGCGTGAAAATGAGAAAGGTCAGCGTGACTCGGAACGATGTGGAACCCCTGCCACTTTCCCTGTGTGACTTGTCACTCCAGGGAGTCTTCGACGAGTCTTTTCACTTAAACACAACAGCACTTTCTGACTCTGACATTCTCTTCTTGTTGAATTTGGGAAGTGACAGATTTCTTCGAATTTCTACCCGAATCCGGGTAGTTTCATGTCAATTCTGGGGTAGCTGTTTCAGTAAATGATAGAAATCTGATTTAAATTCAGGCTCCAAATAGAACCGTGTGGATATAGAATGAAAACACAAATGGAAATGAGCTATTTTTTTTATTTCTGGGAAATAAAGCATCTGGTCGTGAAATTCCTTTTTTTTTTATTGTTTTCCTTTTGATTAATGCTTTTGATTAATGTGCCAATTGGAGCAATCATAAAATAATGGATGATGATAACAAGGAAAATACAAATTATTCCTTTTGTATTGGACATAATGGGTTAATCGAAAAGTTTATATCAACCCCTTCTGCCTAAATTTGTCATTTCAAATAACGTTTAGAAAATAGTTTTAGTGCCCAATCCATATGGTTCCCCCGAATTTTGCTCAATGATAATGGCAAGCATTTAACCAACCAGGGGTCGAATTCCGTCCCCTGTGGCACATTTTTCTAAAAAATTGGGGTAAAAATTACGATTTTCTAAAATTGTTTCCATTTTTTCAAAAAATCGTTTCCGGTTGCCTGTTGAGCTTTTTAGTTTTCTGAATACAAATATTCCAGTTTGGTTTAATTTGCCTCGAGATATTTTTGTATTGAGTAAAATTCAAAGTAAAATTTATGCAGGAGAATGCATGAGAATTTTTATTTCAAAGAACAAATACAAGAAATTTCGATGCACCTTTTCAAAAATTCACAACCTATAATTTGAACTTTTTTAAAAATTGAAAGATTTGAACAAAATTGGCTTGGGAAACAGGGCCAAGGGCTCCCTTTAGAAGAATTCAACAGACTTTGCTGAAGGGATTCTAAAGGTTTCAGTTGTATGTTCTACGATTTTTTGCCAAATATTGTTCTTGTTTTGTAACAAACGGGAAAGGTCAAAGGGTAAAATTCTTGTTTGGGTGTGTCAGTCACCTTTTACAAACTGGCAGGGACTTACCTTTGCTAATTATATTTGTGAATTAAAAATACAACAATGAAGATTTTTGAAGGTAAAATTCCAAGGCTTTTGGTAAGGGCCAGAATTCCCTTGCTAAGGGCCAGAATTTTTCACTTGCTGGAATCTTGTTCTAAAAAATTATTTTAAGGGCCAGAAGGCAATGTAATAAAACGTAGCCTGCCATTTTTTTTGCCCTTTGATTGAATCCTTTTAATAGCATGGTTATGAAAGGCGTTACTTCCCTTGTCAGATCTCGTCAGAGAGAAGAAATCAAGAGAAATGTAATAGAGTGTGACAATTTGAGTCAAATATTGTTTCTTCCATCATTCAAAGGGATTCAAAGAGGACTTAAAGGGTTCCTACCCACTGAGACTTGGTTCCCTTCCTTGTGAATAACCCTTTTGTCACTCCAATCCTGTCCATGGGACATGTCCATGGGAGAGGGAGATTTGAAATGAACAATAGCATCCCCCCGTACCTTGCTAACAATCAAAATTATGCCTTCAAATCAACTCAACCCACTCTCAACAGTCACAACTTTTAGAATTTGTATGCCTCAAAAATTGGATTAACTCAAACTCTTCAGAAAATTGTTCAAAAATTACGTCCAAAAATTACGTCCAAAAATTACGTCCAAAAATTACGTTCAAAAATTACGTCCAAAAATTACGTTCAAAAACCGTTCAAAAATTACGTTCAGAAAATATGTCCAAAAATTACGTTCAAAAACCGTTCAAAAATTACGTTCAGAAAATTGTTCAAAAATTGCATTAAAAAATTAGGTTCGAAAATTACGTTCAAAAATTTGGATAAAAAAGCTTACTCAACAAAACACAACTTTCCAACTCTAAATTCTACCGGAGTTTAGAGCTACCAAAATTTTAAGTGGCGTCCAAATCATACTTTCCACGAATTTTAGTTCTAATTTTCTAAATTCTAATTAAGAATTTGGACGTTTGGAATTTTGAAATGATTGAAGAATTTGAATGCCGATGAACAAAAATACACAAAAATTTATAACAAATTTTATTGAAAAAAATATATTTTATACATTTTATTTATATAATTTATATTTATATTTATTTATTATTACATAAATAATATTAAAAAAAATATGAAAATATTATAAAAAAAAAAAAGGGCTTAACCTATCGTACGGGTAAGAAGCCGTTGAGGCCGTTTCTGAAACGCTACGTACCGTTTTTAGTTATTAATTGAACGTTTTGAAAATAAAATAAAAAAGAAATAAAAGAAATGGATGAAAAGAATAGAAATTTCCAATTTTCCACTTGATCAAATAAAATCAAAAACAATTTGTATGGGAAACCCCTTTCTCTCCAGTGCCAATTTCTTTTTTATCCAAAAATTTCAAATCCCGTGTCTAATTATATTCCTCACTTGGAGAAGGGCTACGAAGAAGGGCAGTGACATTTTATGTGGCTCCTTTTATATCAAAAGATGAACATTCGCAACGGTTCCTTGATTCAAGAAATTTATGGGTTGGACACCATGCGGGGTCCATGTCCAGTCCCTTCGTCTGTTCCGTCATTAGGTCACGCTTCAATCCAAGTTCACACAAAGAATCAGTTCCATCACCAATTTAAACAAACTGGAACCATTAACAATAATCAAAGTGAAACAGCTGAAGCCTTTCTTCCAAATTCAATTCTATAACTTAACAAATTACTCTTCTTAAGGGCTCCAGGGTGACTTTGGACAATTTCAGCTTCGCATTTCAGCTTGGGTGACATCCAAGCTTGGCTCAGGTGTCCCTGATGTCTCTATTCTCAGGTTCCTGTTCCGGTTCCTGTTTTAGCAGGGTCTTAAGCCAACGGTAGCCCTGGAAGTACCCGCTTTTATGTATACGCCATTTTTGGCCGACTCCTGGTGCTGATCCTGGTGTCACGGAGCCCTTTGACCCACGAAATTCACATTGAGACATCAATCAATAAGGCCAAGTGTCTTGTTTTGGTATAAACGTTTTGAAATCAGAGAAATCTGGATGAAATTGATAAGCGACTGGGCACAGCGGGTGGGACAGGAAGGTCCAAGGGTACTCAGCAGGGTTCTAAGGGCCCCTTCCATTGTTCATTACGTAAAATGCAAAGTACTTAGCAAAAATTTCGAAGGTTCATGAGTTGATTTAGAAAATTTTTCTGAAGTGTTTGAACATTTAATGTCATTATTTACTTCATCCCCAAGAGCCTGTCATCAACTCCTATTCAAATGGAAATTATCCTTTTCGTATTACCTTTCCAAAACGGCTTGTAATTATATTGCACAAAATTTCCAACAGAACCTTTCATGACCTTTGACCTATTTTCTATAATGCATTCCAACACAATAGCAGTTCGAAATTAGAATAACTAAATTTTAAAAAATTAACTTTAAAACTCTCAACAATTAACATTAGCTCCGCACGAGGTCATTGCACTCCCAACTGAATTTAATTGTATTACACTGTTTTGACGTTTAGAAATAAATGTGTGGCGTCGAGCTCTTACGTAATTTTAATATTTCGCTTCCTCGTATTACTTTTACGAATCTGAACTTTTATAACGTGAAACGTACTTCACGTAAAAATTGTCACGGCACGTAAAACTTACGTCACGTCACTTGAGCTTTTTTTTTGTAGAAGCGGTGCTTTTTAGGTCGAAGTACAAAGGCTAAGAGGATTTGAACTTTGTAATGACAGCAAAGTCAGTTTTCAGGCTTCTTGAAGCCCGGAAATCATAACAATGAAAGCTGGAAAGGTATTGTTTCCCTGAAATTCTGTGACGAAGGGCACTGGTATTCCGCAGTGTGCCCTTATGCAAAAAGTCCCATTTGACTTGTCACTTTCTCTGCTTGAATTGAATCCCGAATATCTTTGGCAGTTGAGCAGGACATGTTTGTGATTGGGTCACATACGAGTTGGTCCATATACGAAGCTAAGGGGGCTAAAGTTAAGGGAATCATAACAAAAGCTTATGAATATGGCTTGAACTTCTCTGTATGGAGTAACAATAGAACCTTCTGTCATGCATGCAAAAGTTATTATTAAAATCCCAGGGGTCAGGGGCCCTTTGACACGTCTCTCAACACGGCCACACCTTCATTCAGGAATTATTCAACGAACAATGAGAATTGAGCAGAGCTTTTAGGCATTATGATGAGTGCAGTGAAGCAATGTTGACACATGACATGACCTTTGGAAAAAAAATTCCAAGATTTAACATATTTTTGTTTCTATTTTTCTTCAGGTTCACTTGAGATCACATTTTATAATGAATGGTGTTTGTGTACGATGGCGTGGTTGGCTAGACTTGGAGCGGCTGGACGGCGTTGGATGTCTTGAGTATGATGAAGAATTTGCATTGGTAAGGCTCTTTGGTAAAATTTCAAAAAATATAAAACAAAATTCAAAATTAATTTTGCAGTAGTGTTGAAATTTTTTTAAACTTACAAATTTTTTGCAGAAATTTCACAATTTTACAATAGTACTCAAATTTTTTTTAAATTCATAGCTCGAAGATGCAAGTCTACGTGAACAAATTGAACGATACAATCAACGAATTCGAGATTTTGAAGAAAAGAATCGAGTTTACTGTGGTCAGCAAGCAGAGAGACTTGAAGCCGAACTAATCGATGTAAGCTCAATTCCAAATTCTTAACTTTTTTCTTAAAAGCTTCAAAATTTTAAAAACAAATTTTAAAAATTCCAAATCAAAGGATTTTAGAGTTGACGAGTGGGCCAGATCTGTAGCAGTATTTTCCTATTATTATTACAAAAATTTCTTGAATTTTTAAAGGATGTTTCTGTAATATGTTATTTTCCCTTCCGAAATTTTTGTCTTTGGTTAATATTTTAAAAATTTTCCAAACTCCGCAATTGTGTGGTTTTGAGATTTTCCAAATCGTTGCATTTGATTTATTTTTGACCTCTCTGAGGGCAGTGGTCAAACTGCGCATCCAAGGGCCCTTAAGTGCCTTCTCTCATTCTCAATGTCCTGTTTCACGTCATGTTTGTCATTGATCCGAGACTGTTTTGTTACACAACGGCAGACATGCCTGTCTATCTCTGGTCAAGAGCCCTTTTTCTTAAGTCCTATCGCCTGCCTTCCAGATAATTTGGTGCACCATTTTGGGGAAAACGTTCCTTCTAGTGGCCCTTTTAGCAATAATAACAAAACAACAATTCGTTTTACAACACTTGGTCGTCCAATTCCAGTATGAAACAGTTTAGAAAACAAAAGAGTCATAAAACCAAAGAAGCCCTTAAGTCCCCTCCTTCCAAAAATTGTTTACCTAATAAATCTTCCTAAAAGTGTCAATTGAGTCGTCAGAACAGTCGAGAAATGGACACTGTTGTGGAGGAGTGACCTTTGACAAAAAAGGAAGGCTGGACATCCATTTTTGCCAATTGTCACCGAGGCCTTAAAGTCCCCCGAAATGGTTTTACAACAATGTCTTTCCTAAATTGCACTCCCGAACCCTTTCACTTTCATTTCTTTGAAGATTAAGCTCCATAGTAAATCCAATCAACCAAAACCAAGGCCCCTGAGCTGACCCTTGTTGACACACAGGGTCAGTACAGGTTGGTTGAATCAACTTGATTCTTAATCCAATTCCTGACAATTTGTTCATATTCTTGGAGGTCCCTTGGCCTACGTCCCTAGGCCTAGGCCCTTAAAACTTATAAGGGACCACCACCAATTTGAGAATATGTACATCAATTTAAAACTAACCCTTTTACAAGATATTCAGTTCTTTTGAAGCGTTAAATTGGACCCTGTTTGTCGGCTTTCTTCGTTTCTGCTCCTGTTCAAAGAGCTTGTGCTTTCCTCGTTCGAAAAATTTAAAAATTCAAAAAAATTGGAAGGGTCGCGTCAGAGTTCATGTTCTTTTGCACTTGTTTTTTGAATGCCTCCCGCCGTGATTGGAACAATGACATTTCATATTCATACTTTGTAACAAGTGTAAAATGAGGCGGCGGCTGTCACATTAGTTTTGATCAAAAAAGAAGTTGTGCGCCACGATCCCTGTATTCAAATAAACTCGAACATGTAAATTATGCAAGGGCCTTGTGACAGAGCCCCTGACAAAGGGCCACCATTGTCACTGTCACTAACCCTTAAAGGCTAGCGCTGCCCGGTATGTCAGAAGTTCAGATTTCGGGGTAATATGGCTCTGGCTCGGGTTATGATCAATGCAGAAGGGCCCTTGATGTCACCTAGGGATCAAATTAAGACGAAGGGGCCTCGGTTCTCGGATTTTTAGTGACATGAACCCCCAGAAATGTGTTTCACAAGTGGGCACTTTCTCATTCGCTTTCGTTTTTCACAAAGCAGAAGCAGTGTGAAGCATTTGATTAAAAAAGCTTCTCGTTTAATTCAAATTTATTCAAGATCTTGAACAACAATTGCCAGAAGAGCTTGTTTACTCACAAGCTCAAGTTCCTTTTCGAATGGAAATACCACTTTTTGTGGACAAAGAACATTGGCAGCACAGCAGAAGTTCGATGTTAGATTTATGACTTAGAATAGGGCCATATTTTCATCATCTCTCAAAGAATTTAATTAACAACATTTGAATAGGCAGGAGGGAACAATTAATTTAAATTAAAAAAATTTAACCGTGAATTCCAGTATTTGGTACAGTGCCTTCTCCCGTTCTTCCTGGGGCAGTGAAAGTATATTTAAATAGAGAGAAAGTGAACAAAAGAATAGGTTTTGAACTTTTCATTATCGAAGGGGTGCCTCACATAAAATTCTTTCCAATATTACATTTTCATAATTAAGTTCCTCAAAAAGGTTCTACAGCAATTTGATCACTGAAAACAAAATTATAACATAAAATTTTAGTCTCAGTTACACGTCATTTAAAATTTATTTTTATTATCTCCAGGTAAAATACAAATTTTTCGTTAGTTAGGGATCGTGATCGACGTTTTTTTTTGAAAAATTATTTTAATAGTAACGAACCCCCTAATATTATATGGAATTACGTTTTATTATTATACTATTACATTTTTTTACGCGTTCTAAATTTTGGTAAAAACAGAAAAATTGTCAAAAGTACTCACTGATTCGGCATCAAAACGCAAAATTTATTTATATATTTTAAGAATTTTTTAAAAAATATTTGTAGAATTTAAAAAAATACTATTTGTAGAAATTAATGTTTTAAAGATGACGGATTTTGATTTGAAAATTGCTGTTGACATTTTGACGTTTTCGGGTTGTAAAGCGGTGAGTTTAAAATTGTGAACTATGAGGATGGATGGAAAGAATTCTAGTAATTGTTTTGTTGAATTTGAATCCATCCCATTGTTCGAAGAAATTTTCCATGCGCCCCAAAGAAGGGGGCTAACATCAAATTGGACCCAGTTTGGATATGAATATTAATCAAATTCAAAAAGGCGTGCGTAGGCTTACAGTTTTTGCACAGCCTGTTCATTTTTAATTTCTATTCTTTTCCAATTTTAATTTTTTTTCAAATATTTTTTTATTATAATTAATTTACATATAAAAGTAATATTAGTATGTCCCACATTGTAATAAAATACGGAGGCGTTAATTGAAGGAATATGAAACATAGTGCGTGTCATCTGAGATGCGATTATCCATCTATTTTCAATTGAATTCTCTATTTCTAATCTTGAGGATTAAAAAGGCACAATTTTCTATTCATAAATCTCGTCAGAATTACTGTCACTGGCATTTCAATGTCGTTAACCCTTTCCCTGTCAGCAGGCGCTATATTTTAAATACTGTACAATTTCCAGTAACTTAACCTAAATCTGATCAATATTTTCAAATTTACAATTAAGGGAAAACGCACGTTGCAATCCTAAATTGCTTAAACAACCTTAAAAGAGATGAAAAAAAAATGAATTGAAAAAAAAGAGAACACCAAACTGGAATTGGCTACTGCTACTTGCAATGAAAAAGTTTAAATTTTTATTAAATGGCAGTTTATCTTTACATTTATTTTTTGAACCTCCTTAAATATTATAAGTCTTGTATGTTATTCTAACGTTGAAGTTAATGGCTGTAGGAGTGTTTAGGTTTTTAGCTTAGGTTTAAGGTTTAAGGTTTGGGTCAGGTTTTTAGGTAAGGTTTGGGCCGGGCTTTAGGTTTTTAGGTTAGGTGCGGGTCAGGTTTTCGGTTTTAGGTAAGGTTTGGGTCAGGCTTTAGGTTTTTAGGTTTAGATTTCGGTATTAGCCCGTAGGCTAGGTTTTAGGTTAGGTTTTGGGTCAGGTTTTAGCACATAGGCTAGGTTCGGGCCTGGTTTTAGGGTTTTAGGTAAGCTTTGCGTCAGGCTTTACATTTTTAGGTTAGGTTTGGATCAGGCTTTATGTTTTTAGGTTAGATTTGGGTCAGGCTTTACCTTTATAGGTTAGATTTAAATCAGGCTTTAGGTTTTAGGTTAGATTTGGGTCATGTTTTAGGTTTATAGATTAGATTTGGATCAGGCTTTAGGTTTTTAGGTTAGATTTGGACCAGGCTATAGGTTTTTAGGTTAGATTTGGGTCAGGTTTTAGGTTTATAGATTAGATTTGGATCAGGCTTTAGATTTTCAGGTTAGATTTGGATTAGGCTTTAGGTTTTTAGGTAAGATTTGGGTCAGGTTTTAGGTTCATGGATTAGATTTGGATCAGGCTTTAGGTTTTTAAGTAAGATTTGGGTCAGGCTTTAGGTTTTTAGGTAGGCTTTACCTTTATAGGTTAGATTTAAATCAGGCTTTAGGTTTTAGGTTAGATTTGGGTCATGTTTTAGGTTTATAGATTAGATTTGGATCAGGCTTTAGGTTTTAGGTTAGATTTGGGTCAGGTTTTAGGTTTATAGATTAGATTTGGGTCAGGTTTTAGGTTTATAGATTAGATTTGGATCAGGCTTTAGATTTTCAGGTTAGATTTGGATTAGACTTTAGGTTTTTAGGTAAGATTTGGGTCAGGTTTTAGGTTCATGGATTAGATTTGGATCAGGCTTTAGGTTTTTAAGTAAGATTTGGGTCAGGCTTTAGGTTTTTAGGTAAGATTTGGGTCAGGTTTTAGGTTCATGGATTAGATTTGGATCGGGCTTTAGGTTTTTAAGTAAGATTTGGGTCAGGCTTTAGGTTTTTAGGTTAGGTTCGGGTCAGGTTATTTTTAGGTGGGTGTTATGGGTAGGCTGACTAACCAAGGATCCCTGAGAGTTTATTTCTTTTTGAATGGATTCAAATTCACGCCTTAGTTTCCGATAGAATTTGTACGGTATTTCCAATAATCCAAAACAAACATCTCTGTGAATATTAGAATGGAGATGGCGAGTATTAAAGTTAGCTGTGCATAATCTGGGATGAGCGAAGGGAAAATACGGCTGAGAAGCACCGCCGTGCCGGTTTGTGCATGTAACACTTGTGTAAGTTTTATTTTCTATTCAAATAGATGCTGAATGCCCTTATGCTCCAAGTGTTCTTAATTACTGTTGATTTAAAATATTCCAATTCTTGCAAAGTAGGCTTTAGAAGCATAAAACTCTAAAACACGGATCCCTTATACCTCACACCTCCAAATTTAAATCTTTGTCCTCAATTGAGTTGTACATATTCAATTATTACACACCCACAGTCGTCAACACATCTGAGCTAACAAGGGCCCCTTTGTCCATTCTACGGCCACGCAAATCCACGGCTTTGCATTAAGTATCCATTCTCTCACAATTTTAGCACGCTAAATCGCCGTTATTGCAGGCAGGAAATAAAGTCGTAGAATAGACAAATCCTTAATTAAACTGCGTTGACATGATTCTTCAATTGAATTCAATTGTCACCAAGATTAGAAATTTAGCACAAATTATGCAAATTAAGTGCAAATAATACGGCTCCCAGTTAAAATGACATGAAATCAAAAACTGGATTAACTTGGACGCCATATGAAAAATTTCCAAATTTATGCATTGCAAAAGTATAGCACAAAGTTCTTGGTTGTAAAAACTTGCATCAATGGTGTTTTTATTTGGGAAGATTCGTTGTAAGAACCTTTACTTGTACAATATTGCGCAAAATCTGGAGTTGTACAGAATTGTACAAGATAAGCAGTTGTACTGAATTGTACAAAATACGGACTTGTACAGAATTGTACAAGATCAGCAGTTGCACAGAATTGTACAAATTGAGCAGTTGTACGACATTGTACAAACTGAGCAGTTGTACGACATTGTACAAGGTAAGCAGTTGTACGACATTGTACAAGGTAAGCAGTTGTACGGAATTGTACAAACTGAGCAGTTGTACGACATTGTACAAGGTAAGCAGTTGTACAGAATTGTACAGATCTTGTCCAGAGGGACATACCCCTGTAACTAATATTAGAATGCAGGGGAGATGACATGGATCATAAGTCATGAACTTTGTTCTTAAGGGTGTCACGCCCATTTAGAAATAAAATCGAAGTGAAAAATGAAAAGCGAGGACGAGAGGGGAAAAATCGTCGTTTTAAGCATTCTCTCCCCTTGCTTTTGAAAATGGGATAAAAATTGAAGAATTTTTTTTAGAAAATGTTTAGAAAAAATACTATGATTATGACCATTTTTACAATTCCAAGGTTCTAATTATTCTGCAAAAGGGGTGATTTTTTTTTTAAAAAAGGGGAATGATTATCGTGGCTTTTAATTCACATCTCGTGTTCTAAATTACAAATATGTTCTGCTTTGGGCCTGTCTTTTCTTTTTGATTTTTTTTGAGTTTCCTAAATGTTTGCTCTGAATTACTAATTAGTTCCTAATTGGGATCCTGACAAACAAATTAATGACAAGGAAAAACCTTGTAAATATCACCCTCTGCCCATTGTCCCTCCTTTTTGGAACAACTGTTCACTGCTCTGATTAATGACCCCAAAGGTCAAAAACGTTGATGAAAAGGCGTATTTTTAGAACAAATTTGAACCGACTGATTGATTACTTAACTATTTTTTTTCTATTTCCAGAGGAAAAAGACGGAAGTATCTGTTGCCGTAACTGGGATGACAATGTCGCACTGACTGGCGACGAAGCGACATGGTCACTAGCCAATAGCGTCACTAGGTTCCGAACAACGCCACCCCACGCCAGCGCAAAGTTTACACATTACTACTACACTTTCTTGATGCAATCCATACTTCTATTGTCAAGGAAAGGTCATCGGACTTACCTTTCAGGATCCAAAAAAAATTTTTTTCAATCATGAAATTCAAAATTTCGGAAAAGATTTTCTAGAAGAATTTTAGAAAATGTTCATTAGATTTTTCTTGAAGACTTTCAATTTTTCAAACGAAGCGATTATAAAATTTAGATTCTTTTCAATACCCAAAATTTCAAGAAATGAGATACTAATCATAAAAAACTCAAACATTATATTACCTCGTTCGTAAATTAAATTTAAGTAGAGCACTTAAAAAAATCGTATCGTTCAAGATGTTTTCGTTGATTAACTTACACTTGAGATATCCTATGTAAAAAACATAAAACAAGTATTCTAAAAAGCATGGCGTACTACTACTAAATTATTAATTAGCAAAACTTAAATTATAAATAAATGTCATGTGATTCGCTAAAACGTCAGCCAAAAAAATTATATTTATTTGCATGTTAAGAAGGTTTCGGCCAGTTATGACCTTATCAGGACCGTTCCGAATTCCTCGGAATTCCTACATGGAATTTGTTCAGGTATTGTGCAGGGATTGTCACAAGCAAGATTTTTTATTACAAGGTTAAGCCCATTTCCGACTTAAAAGTTTCGGTTTTTTTTTGGAAAAGCTCGGCTGTGCCCTACGGTTGGCTTATTCATGCCCTAGCCGATTTAGTTTAGGCTTACGCTTAGTGTTACTGTGTAACCTTCCACGTATAGTGGAAGGTTACGCAGTCATGTCATCTCATGAGCATAGGGTCACCACTGCTCGTATCAACAACTGGAAATTCGATCACAGTTGACCTTTGACCTGTGATTGTCAAGACGATGCGTGACTCGAGACGAATTCCAAGTCCTCCTTGCTGAGGAGGTCTACTGACTGAGTGGTTAACACGACCTAAGTACCTACCTGAAGGAGCTAAAGTTTGTTTCAGAAGCGTGTGATACGATTGTATAACGAACATCAACATTATATGAGAAGGTCCCTTAAAGCTGATGAAATGTGAGCCCTTCCAAGCCTTAAAAGTGTCATAAAGAATAAAAGTTTTCTTTCATTTTTTTTTTAAAAACTTGGTTGACAATGATCTTTCACCCAAGCGAGGAGGGAGGGCCAGGATTAGTTTCAATTTCAAACTGGATCTGTGAAAACTGTCTGATCTACTGAAAGGATCTCTTAAGTCTCCCTGGGCTAAAGGAACGTAAGGGCTCGTATCCCTTTTCTTGTTGAGTGAATAGAGAAATGAAATCCAATCTGGATAATATGGGTAATATTCTTCTGTGTTTGAATTTATGAAGAGTGCTACATTGAATAACTGAATCTTAGTTACTCCCTTCCTTCAAAAATTTATAAATAAATCCCCAGGTGATTATCTCATCCTAAAACGCCTATTCAATCAATTCAGCTTCACTTCCTCTCACATTTCCAATAATTTCTAATCCCAATAATTGCCCCACCACCGTTCACCGTTTACAAAAACTTTTTTTTTAAAAAGAGAACTAAAAAACTAGGGCTCACAAAGTACTAAGATGCAATTTAAAGATTTTCAAAACATGGTGATGAAATTTAATGATCCCGGATCAAGAGCAAAGAACACTAAATTGAAGGGATAATGAATTCATGACACCAAACAATACAACAATTTATGGAATGTAATTAAAAAAAAATAATAATAAAAAAATAAAAAACTACAAAAAAAAAACGGTTAAAAGAATTCGAATTTTTCAAGTTTCTGTCAACCTTTTTTTTTAAAAAAAAATTGAAGCTGCCATTTTGTATAATATTTTAGTTAAGAGGCTACTTGATGAATCAACTTATTTTAAAAAATTTACACTACAGATTTTTTTATACAAAATTTAATTTTTCTCAGAAAATAGTGAAGCTCAAATAGTTTCAATTGTTGTTAAAAAAAAGGTAATTGTGCTAATTTTTTAAATAATGATGACGAAGTTCAACGCCAATAACAATTTATTTTCTACTATCCACATGCTAAAATATTAACTTTTAGTTTTTTAAACCGTATGTGGCTAGAAAAAGCTCATGTAGCTCATTTTCTATGTTGTTTTTTTTGTCAACTTTTTCGTAATTTCCCTTCAGAGTTTCTAAGAACTTTCTCCCCCTTTCCCCAACTTTTCAATGTAATTTCTCAAATGCTATGGCAAGTCACGCCTTAATTATTTTTCAGGGCTTGAAAAAAAAAAGATTTCAATTACATTCCTGATAAATGATTTCAGTCATTAAAAAGTTTTGATCTCCCGTCTCCCCTATCAGTCGCCTCGAATAAAACTTTCTCTTTTAAAATTTGCCCCCAAAACCCGGAATCACAACTGTAAAATGAAAATCGATTCTAATCATAACGCCATTTTTCATCACACCAATCCCGCCTGGCTCGGGATTACTTCAATTTGCTTACTTCGCCCACACTTTGTCATCGCAAATTTTTGTTTTGTTGGTCATGATGACTTTATGTTTCTGCTGCGATTGCCGTTATGGAATTCTTCAAAACAGTTTAGTTTGTCACTCTTGTTTTGTTGAAATTTAGATGATTCAATACGTATTTGTTCAATGTTGAATGTTCAATTGACCAAATTGATATTGAAAAGAAGGTAAATGGTTTAGAGCCAGAAGGCTTCAAAGTTTATGGACACAGTGGAGGGTGTTTAGATATCCAGCCCAAAATAAAAGGTGACATCTCAATCGACTTTGGGAAAAGGCCCAGGACTTGGGATGACAAATGATATTGGTGGGAGAGATCAAGGCCCTTGAAGTCCCTTGGATTAGGTTATGGAACAAGGCTGTTGGTTACGAGTAGTCCAAAAATATTAAAGTCTGAAGTTAGGGCCTGAAGTGTTCATTTAGCTGGAAATTCGTTTCTATTTTTAGCTTCACCTTCAGCCTGCCGGATTCTGGAATTTGAAATCAAATTCTAAAAGTGGGCTTGCCTCACCCTTATTTTGAAGTTGCAGAGGGATGAGATACTGAAAAAAAAGTTTATTGAGAAATTCTTTTGGGGTCATTGTTATATAAAGTTGAAATTGAATTGAATTGGAGAAGGGAACTTAACAAAAGAAATGAAAACTCTCTCTTCAATTCTTCATTTTCTTCAATAGTGTTACCTTTCTACGGGATCTTTTATTCTCTATCCTTGATTCGATTCACACTCAAATCAACACAATTCTGCGATGTAACACAGAATTCATCGCAGTGGCAGCGACGACCGTTGCTTAGGAATTACCCCGTGTCCCCTAAATAGGGGCCCTTGTTGGGACCTTTGGGCCCTGTATTAGTCCTTTCACCACCATCAGCGTCTCAATCTTGTTAGTACTTCACTTTTTATGTTCCAACTTCTTGACTTTAAGGACTCCACCCAGATTCAATGAAGAAGATTCCTAAGGGTCGTAAGGGCACCCTTAGCTTCCCGCTTTTCTCCAGAACTGAATGGGATTTACAAGAAGTCAAGAGACCAAAGGGCCCCTCCTACTTACATAAAGAACTAGTGTACATAAGTAAAGTCACTTCCATTTTGATGTGGAATAAAAGTGGCTTTGGTGTAAGTTTTTTGGTGAATTGGTGTTTTTTTGTTGAATTGGTGAATGGACTCGACGGTTGTTGAGGTAGGTTCTGGATTTACTAACCAAGTCCACTACCACGACTAAAAACATTTTGAAATAATATGATTGAGAAGGGCTTAAGTACACGAACCAAACCACTACGCTTTACCAACCAACAACGTATAACTTTGAACCACAAAACCTGCAAGTGGGTGAAGAACCGCACCATCGTTCTGGTGGTTTTTACGCTACCAAGTGTAGGTCAAACCCAAATCCACAATCCACCAAGTTGACCTATACTTTAGGTTAGGTAGGGTTTAATAGTCTCGTGGTTCGTGACCTCAAGGTCAATTTCCTAAAAAAAATCCGTGAAGAATAGTAAACCCAATTTGTGGTACTAGTGGCTAGACCAATGCAAATTTAAATACCACATAACGTGGTGTACAATGTTTGTAAATAGGAGCCGCTTTTTAAATGTAAGTTTTTTTT
>JABASL010000380.1:0-18533 GCA_019775825.1 Neanura muscorum | reverse complement strand
TTAACTTCCGGTTTGTAAGTTCGCAGAAATTCGTCCAATGCTTTTTTAATACTCTTCCTGCCTAAAATGTACAGAATTGAAACTAAGTTTCTATCCTTAGCTCCGGTTCTTTCATTATTCTAGGAAAAGAAGATAGAAACAACCCCCTGAAGCATTTCTTGACAATGGGCTCCCTAGGATGCCTTGACGCAACAAAGGAAGACTAGTAGACTTGTGAAGCGTATGGAGATGGAAGTCATTATGCCCTTATTTCCCCAAGGACCCTGAGAAACTTCCAGGATCCACCCAATTCACCCAATACCCATACTAAACCAACCCTTCTACCTTTCCATAATCGTCTCATGAACTGAAGAAAGTCTCTCGAGAGACAGACTCAGGGCACTCAACACTCCAACCAAGTTTTCCAAGCGGAAATCGCATTACCTCCACATTCTCCTCAACAATTGGAGACAGGAAATTAGGTAAGGGAGAAAGTGGGAATAAACAGATTCAAGACTACACGACCAACACCACACCGTAGATACATAAACTCACAAATCTCACCATTCAGGATGCTGAGATTTTTTCATTGGAAGAAAGTACAAAACAAGTTGGGGAAATTCTAAGAATACTTTAATATTCACTCACTCACATTCCATAGAATGTCCAGATTTCATCGCTAACTTTTTTTCTGCTACGACTGTATATTTTTTGACAAAAGAAATGAAAAATATTGAATTCAAGCCTTGTATCTTCGTCTCTTGGCTTTATGAGAATAGGTTTAATGGGGATTGAGAGGGGATAAAGTTCACTTTCCCTTGGCATTTATAACGATGAATATGATTCGGTATCGCTTACTCAACCACTTCAACGTTCGGGAAAAAAGGTACCACTCCTCAGGAAAGAGATAAAGAGAAAGTAAGAGCAAGTATACTTGAATTTTCATACGTTGTAGCAATAGGATAGCAACAAGAACGTGGAGAAGCACCATGTTACGAGAATCAAGTTACATTAGGGGACCAGCACAACGGTACTTGAAATATTTATAATGTAAAATATTCCCAGCCCATCGTTTTCCTAATTCCCTTTCGTTGTGAGTCCTTTCAGTATTTCTGAGCACCTGATTTTCGTGTTCGTAAAACTATTGGCACATCTTCCTATGAAAATCCAAAGTTTAAGCTTTGATCCACTCAAACGGTCTTACAAAGAATGGAACCAACAGGTGAAAAATTAGACCTCTAACTTTACTCCATCACTCCAACAAAGAAAAAAAAACGACCTGAGAAAATGGAGTAAAAGGGAGAGCAAAGTTCAAACTTTGCGTCCTTTTTTATGTTTTTCTTGGAGTGAAAGTCAATAGTAAAGTTGTAGCCTATGGAGTTAGGGCTGAGTTAGTATAAGGTAGAGAAGAAACAACTTTTTCCTATTTTTCTCAATAATCCGAAGAAGAAAGGCCGAACGAAAAGAGAAAGTATTATTAATGGGAGCTCAGTTCCAATTTCTTGTGAAAAGAAAGAAAGTGCCTCAACAGGAGATTTGGAAAGGAGGGAGACAGTTAGTGCTTTGTATCCCGCAGGCTTGAGTTCGAAAATCCAAACAGAGGACCAACCAATCCCACTAAGTTGGAACTCCTGTAGTGTTAGTAGAATGTAGAAACTACTCCCGAGTTGTACAATCATCCTCCGGATCAAAAGTTTCCTTTACGGAAAACCAAAAGACACCATGTTCATACATAGCATTCCAACATTTAATTTAATTCCCACCGCCCCCAACCTAAATGAAATTACTCTTCAACCCCAAAAACTTTAATTTTACACACAATAATTAATTACAACCTCACCAGAAGACTCCCTCTAATTGTATCCACCGACCAAACTCAACTTTTCCTACTACTTACAACTCATCAGGTTTCTTACTTCTGCTAAATCCAAGTAAATCTGATCAATCTGATTTAATCTCTACAATAGATGCAAAAATTAAATCTATTCGCAGTCAGGTATGCACGAGCTGTTTTGTTCAGTTCTCAGTTCAAAAGGTGCTCGCCTCATTATTTCAAACAATTTTATTTGACATTCAATGTTTAAGTTCAATCCAATGTTTTCAGGAAAATTTTTCAAGGGGAATCCTGAAATACAAGCCATGGTGAAAACATTTTAAGGGTGTCCATTATTATGTCTTCACACAAGCTAATAATTGATAGCCTCATTTTGTTGAATGGATAAACCGCGTTAAGACGGGTACACCAAACTAGCATAGTGGACTAGACGTGGGACAGGCGTACAAACCATGAAGTAGCGACAAGAGAAGTAGTAATAGGAAGAGATATGTCGTTGTATAATTTTTACCTCGTTTAAGCCTAAAGGACAGCTCATAGGTCGATGGTTCACAACAAAATTTCGTTTGACCCGACGACGGGAATAACGTTTGTAGGGGCCATTTTTACAGTTTGCGCGCGATAATTATTGACCCTGAATTGTGACTCCGAGGGAGTTGGGCCAGGTCAACCGCATTCATTAGTGAACTGGTTTACAACCTCAGTATTTAGAACAGAAAACCGATTGGAAATTCATACAAAGGTTCAAGAGATATATGGGTACAGAAGACAGACAGACGGATCGTACATTTGTGTAAAGTAGCTATACGACTTAATAAATAATAGTGGTTGCATTATTTCTTCAATTATAACTGATGACATTTAAACCAAATTTGAAGAAATGTCAAACTTAATTTTCTTTCGAGAATAACGAAATTAGAGCCGAGAAAGAATAAGGTCAAGTCCTCCGCAAAATAACATCAGCTTGTGCGGTTAGTGGCAGAATGGAAAGTGTTATCGGAAGAAAGAGAAAATGAAGACTTTGGTTTGTGAAAGATCAAAGATTGGATGATCGAGTGAAAGTTGTGGTGACACGCTTGAGTTGATGGATCATTTTCTCGCACTCTCCGGAGAGAATAACGAAAGGGCAAAAAGGAAAGTCTTCTCATCTTTCAAAGATTCCTATGAGCAGACTCCAGAAGTACGTACTCTAACCAAAACCAGAATGAAGCCCGAAGAAAGGCAGAAGGGTTGACAGGCACTCATCCACAAAAACCCATCAACTGCCCTTAATCCTTCGGGAAGTACTCCTCCCCACTCTACTTTCAACTGGACATCATCCCTAGAAGGAGAAGATTAGAAGGGTTAATCATCCAAAGGGAAGCTATCAAAGGACATACGCCTTCCAAAAGCCCTACATCAGAATCATCTCATACAAGAAAAAGAAACATTTCACCAAAAAAGGAATGAGCGCATTTCCAGACAGAAAAAAGAAACATTTCTAATTTCAGTCTATTGCTATTTTGTTACTTCTAAATGGACTTACACCTTGTGCCTTAGATTTCATTCCAAGCCTAAAAGGAAGAATGAGCCTTTCTCTTCCAATTACGAGCCCATTGTGAAACCGCAATAGAAAAGTTAGTCTCCCATAAAATCCTCTCTCCGCAGAAGGAAAAAAAGAAAATGAACCCAATGGATTTTCTTTTTCACATTAGGCCCACCCCTTCATCATCCAAATAAAAGTAAAAAGCTCTGCTCTCTCCCAGGCCAAACACTCTTATAAAACCGAGAAAAAACAATTTACTCTTCCCTAACCATTGCAGAAGGGAGTGAAGAAACATAAGCTCAGAAAAAAAGAATGGAAAAATCCACTCTAAAATTCCCCCAGAAATCTAATGCTTATGTAACTTTTAAGACTCCATTTCATTTTCAATATCAAAACTTTGCTCTTTCACAGTACACTTTCTCCTTCTTACAAAAAAGGAAAAAGATTTTCACTCAATAACTTTTCACTGGCGCACTGAAGACCACACAACTCCATTTCGAACACCTTGCAATAAAGTGGTAAAATTGCCTTATATCGGCGGAAAGCCTTCTTCCGGGTGATTAATTCCTACTTTCAAGAAATTTTGAGTTAGCAAGAGCACCAACATCCATAGCCCCAGCCCCCAACCCTCATCAAGATCCAGCCAAAGTTCTTTCTAATTAATGAGCTGGTTGTTTTTGTTACTTCTCTAAAATCCCGAGAAATCTTTGTGCGTGAGCTTGAGATTTTCAAATCAAGAGTTGGTAAATTTCATGCCTCCTGAACATCATCTCATTCAGTTTCCGCTGAGAGAAGCGTCTTTTTCGGAGTGACATCAAAAGGACTAATCCCTCTTCCATCCTTTTTCCTTTTCAACTTCAACTCAAATTGTTTCAAAAGGAAGACGAAGCGAAGAGAAAGCATAAGCCTTCAAACATTTACCAACATTCAATGGAATCTTCTACGTTCCAATTACTTCCGCATTAGCAGAAAGGCAAAGAATAAAAAAAAGAAGAAAAAACGGAACTACAATTTAGCACAAACCACTTGCAAATGGCTGACACGCAAAGTTAATACTTTCTTTAACCACAGAAACAGGTTCATAGCAAAAGACAAAAGATTTACATAATTCGTAAGCATTAAAAAAAGAACAACAAACTCAATTATAGAATTTCGAATTTCTTTAAATGTTAAGTGAACTTTGACATATAGTTGAGCGTCCCATTTGTTTGAACTTGTTATCAATTTGTGTCAGAATATTTATAACAAAAACAAATATTCAACAATATTCACAACTTCAGCGTCACGGTGTAACTTCTGAACTTAGACACAGTGTTACGCAGGATTCTGAAAAATGGGTTCAAGGATCCGTTGATTCTCATCTGTCTGAAAAGTCAGAACACCATCTTCTGTCTTGTATCTTCTCGTCCCTAATTGTATTTATAGCTCAGATCCCTATCCTTACATCCTTCTTCTATCTCAAAGACCGTGGCGGATAGCCATCCTTGTAGTGCAGAGTTGCTAAGACCCACTTTCCCCTTTGTGACTCAATTACATTATCCACCACCATCCCGTCTACCACCACCACTCACTTCTGCTAATGGAGCCCTTCGAAACCTCATTGTACATGCACAGAGACAGACTTCATAGAGCCCACGCACCGAGCTTCATGGAATTTACAAAAACGTCAACTGCACTCAACTTTCACCCACTTTCCACAGCATCACCACTCTCACAAATGATATTCAGCCTCAAACTCATGTCAACCGCTACTTCCTCTACCTTCTAGCTATTCCAACCATTGAGATATGAACTAACTCAAGCGGCATGGGCTTTAGACATGGAAATGACAAGCGATTCCATAGAAAGTGGGGTCCATGTTCTCTACAATTCGAACCAAAAGGTACAGCAAAAACCTTAAACTTTCTAATGTTATGACTATGGGATCTTGACTATGACTTTTCTTCAAGAGAAAATGGCCAAAGCCGCTATTTGGAAGAAGAGAGGAAAAAGGTGGAAAATAATCATAAAGTGGGGCTTTTGGGAAGGAGCACACACTTATCGACTCTAGCGGATTCTCTTTCGTTCTCTCATAGTCAGTACAAGGTTATTTTTCTTTTTATAAAATAGAAAGCTTCCTTTCACCCCTTTCTCTTGACTAAAGCTTCATGCGGCATGCCTCCAGTATATATCTTTACTAATCCGCGTAAACTGATCCCAGGGGACTCTATTCCTCCACTCTTCCGCTCCACGGAAGAGGAAAAACCCATTTCACATGAGACAAGAGCAGAAGAGACATGTTTCACCTAATGAAAAAAGAGCTCACACCACTATTTATTCAACCCTACCAAGAAGTATAGAAAAATGCACGGTGTTTCTTAAGTCTAGGTTTAGGTCCAGAGGAAGCACGGTTAAGCGGTCAAAGTTCAGGTTGTTGAAAAGTGGAGATACCAGCAGCTGACGCACAAAAAAACCAATGAAGTCGGAAGTCCAATGACTTCCGACGCTTGAATTTAGTCACATAGCCCTATCCTTATTATGGTGAAAGTGGCTTTATTTTGAGACGACTTGAAATATAGCATTCGCATTGATAGGTCACTTCCCGGGTCGGCCCAAAAGATCCACATTCAACCTGCAGTGCTTTGAATCCCATGGCTTTCACTACGCATTTCATCACTTTGAATATGCGTCCGTCACCAAGGAGTAACCCTGAGGGTTTGGACACCAACAAAAGGCGACGAAGGCAAACGCAAGGTCCCTTGGTCTTTAATTATTAATAAAATTATCTTTTTTCCGCATAGGGATGACCTGGAACTCGGGTACAAACCCGCTCGCTGTCTAAAGTCAAATGAAAAGTGAAAGTAGAGAAAAGTTTTTCGTAAAGAAGCACCCGCACCGGAAAAACTTTGTCCGGAGACATTTTTATGACAAGCATAATTAATTAGGGTTTTTAGTCTTCTATGATAAGAAAACTCATCTGCCACTTTCCTGGCAAATGTAGTTAGAATTCATATGGGAATTTGCTTGCAGTAAAGCGCAGAGAGATGGGCTCAGTTGATAAGCTGTATTTTCGGTGGGAATTTAAGAAAGGCGCTTTCTTTTATTCTCTGCCTCCATTCCTAAGGAAATCTGATATAACTCACTCTACATCCCTCTGGAAAAAGGCTGATTGGAACGGACAGACGGGCATCTCAGGTAGAAGAGAGACTTAAAAGGAAAAGAAAGGGCCTATAGCCATTACTCTGATCGGATTTTTATACGCTTCCAAATTTACTTTCTCTTTTTGGAAGTGAAAGTAAAGAAAGAGAAAGTCCTAGCCTCCCAAGGGCCCCTTCAAAGAACCCACATTACCACATTTATTAACCAGGAAAGAATAGACTCCGCCCTGGTCCATCTAATTTATACTCAAACCCAAACTTTAGTACGCATTTCAGTGTACAGAACAAAAGAAAAAACAAAAGAAAGCTAAAAAAAATAGCATAAAAGTTCCAATGCTCAAAATTAGAATCTTCAGCAAAATTCTCCTTCTTGGAGAACAGAAGGAAATTTCTATTCCGCTTCCTCATGTAACAATTTTCGAAAATGTCACGCACCGCCAACTGTTTTGAAATTTACTGCAAAAACGACCTTCCATAATCATCTTGCAAGTTTTTAGCAATGACGATTTTTTTTTATACAGAGTTTTTTCTAAAGCACGTTCAACTTTCTCCGCTTTCCCTTTTTATTTTATTTTTGTCAAAAGCTGATAACAAGATAAACCATCGTTTACCTCCTATCTGACCAGCCTATTCAAATAGATTCTAAAATGTAGAAAATCCGAACCCAGTTTCTCAGTAAACCGAACTGAAAAAAAAATAAGAAAGTGGAGAAAGCTGAACACGTTTAAAAAACTCTATGTAGTACTAGTATATAATTTTCCCTCTATGTGCTTAGATACAGTTTCTTTTTCTTAATTTTGACGGTATTTTTTGGCCTTTATTAATTTGGGCTTATTATTTTGGCATTTATTTTGGAATTGTTTTGAATTAAAAAGAAAATTTAATGTTCGAAATTTAAACTCCGTACTTACTAACGTCTACTACCCGTATTCTTCAAACTGCTACCTCCCATACACTATTTCCTACCACGCCCAGCGGACACACTTAAATTTTGAATTTTACAAATTTCTGAAAATGAAGAAGGTAAAATCTGTTGTGTTTTTTGAAAGGAGTGAAAGTATGTCAAGCAGTTTGAGCGAGAGGTGATTTGAAGGTAGCAATTAGAGGCTCATAAAATGTGTCTGGTAGAAGGACATGACCAAAACCAAAAACTCCAAAAACTCACCTGTCGGTCGACGTTAGAGATTAGAAGGACCCATTACTATTTCCCTCTTCAACATTTCCTTTTCCTACATTTCTACCAACATTCGTACTATTTTTCTTTTCTCCTTTCCCTGGGCAGTTATTACACGGCTCATGGACCAGTTAGTACGGTAGAGACCCTTTCACCACAAATGCCCAAAAAATCTAGGCTAATGGTCTTTATTTCTCGTGCATGCAAAGGAGACCTTTTAATTCCTTACCTCAGCTGTAGGCCTTTACTACTACTCCAAAACTCCTTTTCTCAATAAGAATAATAAGAATTACGTGACTGGAACCCACCACCATCAAATCTAAAGTTCAAACCACCTTCTCCCCCTCTAGGAGAGCATGAAAAGTAAGAAACAATAGAAAAGGGCAACAGTCCAAACTTTTCTTCAGAAAGCAGTTCAAACGAAAATGAGCGTCTCCAAATTGTTTTCTCTCCATCGATCAAGTCGTAGGGAGCAGAGAGGTCATTTCTAGTCTTGTTAATAGAATCTAGCCTTATCGTGTTGGTGCAAATAAAAAGATTAAGCCAGTTTAGGTTTGTGAAACTACTACTAGCACAATAAGTTGGCACTCGGGCCCTTCCGTGACCCAGTTTCAACTATACGCTTTTCAAATCCATCTGTCTCATAAATTTGGATTTTAAGACAAACTCCTGAAAAACTTTTCTTATACTAAAGGCCAACACTAAAGAGAAACTCTATGCAAATTTGACTAAAAAAAAGAAACACCCCATTTACAGTAGCAACCTACCGCTTTTCTCCAAAAATACTCCGGCATCCTCAGCTTTAGGCCTATTATACACAACAAAAATTTGAAATTGATACAGAAATGCATCCAATCCATTTGTGCCAAAAAAAAACTTGCACGAGTTCAAACATCAAGGTGGAAAAGTCAAAGGAGTTATCTTAACAATTAAATAGTAATCAACTCTAGGAATAATTTTTTCATTTGATCCAAAATTAATTTCCAGTAATGAAGCCAAGAACGACAGAATGAAAGAGAAAGTAATTAAATCCAAATAGAGATGATGCCCTACTCGAACTCAATTCTTTCCAAAATAGCCATGTCCCCACGCAGTAATTTTTCACTGTTAGGATCAAAAATCGATAGACAGCGACTACACCCAACTTTTTTAAGGACCCAGTCCACGTGAGTTTGTAATCAATCACTTCTTAAACTACAGTCGTTCAAAGTCTCTTGCACCCAATTCTAAAATTTTGTCAAAGGTACACATGAGAGTACTGCTAAACATGTGCTTTTATCTTCCACCTTCAGTCACTCTCTGTCTCCTTTTCACAACGTTTTAATTTCAAAATTCAATGCTAAACACCTTATGTAAACTTTCAGGTGTGGAGGTGTTTCGTCCTTTAATTAACTTAGCACCACAAACTTACGTCCAAACTTCATTCCATTGTTTCAGCTCAACGAAAACAACTTTACCTCTAGTAATTTAATGTCAAAGTCCCAATTTATTTTGCCTTGGTTTACCTTGGAAAAGCCAATAAATGACGCCTTACTAGTTTCGTTTCTATTTTGATTTTATGAAAAAGGAGTAGAGCAATTAGATTCGGATCGATACTATTAGTCTTATAGGGACTAGATTAAAAGGAGGGGGAAAAGGCTAACCATGGAATCATAATCAACTCTTTTGAGATATTAATTAAGACCCAGAAAGCAATCAAATTTGAGTGGAGGAACCATATGGAGGCGGAATTAACTAGAAATTGACGTTTTCATTTTTTCTTGCTCTCAGCCTAAACGCCCATACATTTATTTTTTGTATTCCGTTAAGAAAAAGTGTGAGAGCCCGTAACTCACACTCACAACAAAAGGAGAAAGTAGGGCGATAAGGCAAGTGGCAGAGAGCAAAGGAATAAGGAAAAGGCCTTGACTTGAAAGTGTCTAAAAATGAAAGGAATGGGAGAGCTAATATATTATTTCTCATCTCAACTCCGCATCTTTCATCAGTAAATTCTTGTCGCGTTATTTTAAGCTTAAAGACACAAGTGTCGACTTTTCACTTCGTCGCCTTAACTTTTCGTCGTCTTAAAGGCATGACCAGAGACGAAGGAACGGAGTGTAGGAAGTGAGTAAAGAAAGAAAGGAGAGAAT
The DNA here is from genome assembly GCA_019775825.1 of Neanura muscorum. Lineage (NCBI taxonomy): Eukaryota > Metazoa > Arthropoda > Collembola > Poduromorpha > Neanuridae > Neanura > Neanura muscorum. The sequence continues at coordinate 8,755 of JABASL010000380.1, read as the reverse complement.
AGGAAGTCGTCGTCGGAAGAAGAAAGTCTGTCGAGAATAATAAGATTGGAGAGAACAAATGGACGAGGGCTGACTCTAAATCTAACCAAGTGAAGAAAGGAATATAGGAGTAGTGACAAGGACATTCTTACTTGCTCACTCCTTAGGCTTCCCTCTTTCCTTGGAATCTGTCAATAGACTTATTGTCTTCTAAGAATCTTAGAAACAGGAAGCTGTTGATGAATCTATAAATTACTTCCCCTTAAAACATTCCCATTTCCTATTCTCATCCCATTTCATTAGGATTATATCTAAATAATGCAAACACACCAAACAAGAAACAATGACTTTCTCCTCCTTTTTTTTTATTAGTGAAAGCTTTTCCAATATACAAAGGATTTCTACAAAGGGATACTGCAAAGACGAAAGAGCAAACACACGTGCAAAAACAAAATCTTTTTCATCCTACTGGAATTTCAAAATCCTAGTAGTGTAACATGACAGAAATACTATTAAAAAAAAACTAAAAATATGTCGCATAAATTCCTGTTCTTAGTTTTTAAGATTCAACTGTACCATCTTATAAAGCGTTTTAAAAATTCCTTCATCGTTTTCTTGTCATAAAGTGCGCTAATTAACTTGAAAAAATACGGATGGGGAATAGATTTCAAGATTATATTACAACATAAACCCATAAAGAATCCTACCAAGAATGATGAAACAGCTATATTCGCCTTAACGTCTAATTTATCTCCGCTTTCGCGCAAAATCCAATCGGGAAAAGGAAGTCTACTAAAAATAAATAATAGAATCAAAACCCAAATTAATTTCCACTCTGCTATGGATTAAAATGCGAAGGACCAATTAAGTTTTATGTAGCGGAGGAGGTTACATCGGTGCCCTAATTAACTTTAACAAAAGGTAACTCCCACGCATGCCAAAGGGGAGGCTTTTGTAAATTCAGAAAACTTTCATGAAGGCTTTTCCTAGCATTAACACAAAAAGTCTCCAGTGTTTTTATAATTTACAAGAGTTCACCCGCAAGCGTAGAATTGGCAATGATGTTCGAATAAAATACAAGTGAAAGCCCATAATTTTCAGTTCTTACCCAACCATTCCAAATGTCCATAATATTAAAAGTGGCTAAACAAGGCCGTCCTAGGATGGGTTTGGATACACTAAAAGTGTAAAATTATTTGTGTCCGTGGCCAAACAAGCCCGTCTAAGGATGGGCTGGATACAATAAAAGTGTAAAATAATTTGTGTCTCAGTATCGGTCTCGTGGTAAAAGAGGGCGGGTTTTGGTTAGTATGTACAACCAAATAAGGGCCAAAAGTCATGTGTGTTTTTTCGTAAAGGTCACTCACTCGGCTCACTCCTCCGTTAAGTTTGATACCTCATCATTTAGTGGATCAGCATGCGTGGTCGTATTGTTCGGGTAGGAGACGCGGTTTTTACGGGGTTTTCTTTGAAAAGCGTGAGAATATGGGAATGAGTTTTTTTTCTCCGCACGTTTGCTTTCATTTAAAAAAAGCCTTGAAGTTCGGAGCTTGTGGTCGTATTGTTCGGGTAGGAGACGCGGTTTTTACGGGGTTTTCTTTGAAAAGCGTGAGAATATGGGAATGAGTTTTTTTTCTCCGCACGTTTGCTTTCATTTAAAAAAAAGCCTTGAAGTTCGGAGCTGACTACCATCACCACCACCACTGTCAACTCGTTTTTATTATAGTAATACAAGGGTTTCTCCTGCAACAGATATTTAACGTCGTCGAATCTAAGGATAATTTTCGGAAGTTAACTGTTGCATTATGTACATTTTAGTTTTATTTGAGAAACGTTACGTAAATTAATGGACCTGTACAGTTTTAGTCATAAATTTCAGCAGATAAATTAATTTATGACAATTTAAAATACTGTCAACTCGTTTTTATTATAGTAATACAAGGGTTTCTCCTGCAACAGATAGTTAACGTCGTCGAATCTAAGGATAATTTTCGGAAGTTAACTGTTGCATTACATTTTAGTTTTATTTGAGAAACGTTACGTAAATTAATGGACCTGTACAGTTTTAGTCATAAATTTCAGCAGATAAATTAATTTATGACAATTTAAAACCATACTGAGATTACACTTACATATTACATCTCCTTCCATTTCTATTTCTGGTTTAGAGATTTGTTCTGGAAACGGAAATGCCTCAAGTGAAATCCGCTTCCGGTTTTGCCAAATCTCAAAATCAAATTTCCTGTCTCTATCCCACATAGAAGAATATTTTGCCTGTTGAATCCTATAATATTCCCCTCTCTCATTATAATAAAAACATAAAAATTCGCTGGTTGACGGAGTTGGCGAGAGGACTTAGGCCTTCAATTCCCTCTCCCCACCTTCAAACTCTACCAACACCTCACTTTCACTTCACTTTCCTTTCTCCATATTTCTCGTCTGATAAAAGTGAATATGCCTCAGGTCCCTTGATATTGAAACTTTAGAAACAATATTTTCTTAACAAGATCCATGAAGAGGTGGAGGAGGCGCATCCGGCAAGGTCTAGTTTCTAGCTCTAGACAAAAGTGAAAGTCTTTTGTGTTAGGGTAGCACAGAGCGAGGAGAGGCTCAGCACTTGGTTCAGCCTCTACACGAGAATATGGGATTTTGAAAAACGCATATAAATAACATACTCAAATAATAAAAGCACTCTAGACTCTGCCCCTCTTCTTTTTTCTTTCCATTTTTGTTAGGAAAACAGAGGCAGAGAAAGTAATTCATATTTATCTCCTGGGGTCATTCCATACTCCATTTCTATTCCAGCAAGTAGTCTCTTTTTCAAAATTCAAATTTATAAGAAATAGTTACTCAGACGGAAAGGCTAGACAGAGTTCTATTGACTTTCACGTTTGATTACTCAAACTAATAAGCATAAATATACTTTCTTATTTCACAACCTAACTTGTCCAAAGCATTTATATTTGCGCTTACATAATAACTTGGATCAAAAATAAGGAAAGGAAAAAGCAGAGACTTTAATCCTCTTATCCTTCCATCCATCATTTCCTCCATCTGTCAACCATTCTCCATTAAATGGATTAAACTAAACATGGTAAAATGCCGCAGGGAATTCAAACACCAACAAAACCTTTAGCTTTTACATAATAACTCGTAAGGACTCCCTGCCATTTACAGGTTCAACCGCCGAGAATGGTTACACAGCCGACCATTCTCGAGAATTGTTTTCTCTTTACCTTAACTCTTAAACCTAAAAACCTAAACCAAAAAATAGCGTAAATCGACGACTTCGATTTTTCATTGTAGTTCCATAATTTGAATTATTGATTTTCAGCAATCACTTTCAAAACTTTGAAATTCCTACTCAAAATTTAATTCGTGAATTTGTTTACGCGTTTTACTGTTCATTTTTCCTTATTTGGGAAATCAGGAAAAACACAGTAAAATCGGTATTTTGGGATGAGAAACAGCTTTCTGATGATCGACATACATTTTTTCGCTTAAAGAAACTTTTAATGTTTCAATTTTCCTTTCGGGCTTCCACCTTCGCTTCACTTATTTTCCTTCAAGACACATGGGACTAAAAATAAGTGTGGTTACTTACCATTTCCAAATGCGGAAGATACGCCAAAGACTAGAATGGCAAGGAGCCAGAGTCCAGTCCAGAAGCGTGGTTGCATGCCCTCAAGGACCTCCTCTCCTTGGCCTTGCCTCGAAGGGCTCAGGTGCTGAAAATATTAGGAAAAAATAAAAACCTTACGATTTTTTCTGCCAAGTGTGTGGTGAAAGCCGTAGTCGAAAATCTCCACAGTAGCACCCAGTATTTGACATTGCATTGCATCATTTGGTTATTAATTGCTTCCATTTCTTTCACAATCTTATCAGAACAACACACACAAGCACTTAACTATTCTCTGCATTTAATTATTTTCACCCCTAAATTATCTAACACCAAGGCTCAACCAGCCTTCCTAATTGTTCTAACACTTGATAATTCACATTTCTCAGAAGACAGTGCGACCATACATTTACGAAGGCTAAGTAGTATTAGAACATTGGCTACAAAACTATCACTGGATTATTTCTGTGTTTGAATTCTTTCGTACACTTTTGAATAACATTTTTTTGGAAAATTGTACGTAAGCAAGTGTGTTTAAAGACTGTGGGGAGATAAAAGTGAAAGCTCCACAGCCGAAGCTCAGACGCCGACTGAAAGTTTTTCTCAGCCTAGCAAGAGACCATACCTTACCAACAGCTTTTCCCTCCCTCGCCACAATGGAAATATGAGCAGAGTCAGAAATGGGAGAAAGCGAAATTCCAACAGTGGATCTGTCCCTAAGAGTTGAAAAATCCAGATACATTTTTAGAGAGTTCAAACCGGAAAGTTCTAGAATTAGGCACGGGGCCTGAGAAACAAAACCAAAACCTGTTTCCCTTTAACTAAGAATCGGTTCATGGTAAATGAACAAGTTCTGTGGCAAAACGCATTTTAGGGAAGGTAAAGAAAAACAGATTGTGGACATCAACTGGACGAAATTAGTTCCAGAGGAAATTGTTTTAGGAATTTTATTTGACTTTTTCATTCATTTCCCATTCCACACCATTCCTGGTGGTAGGGTACAATGAAAGAATTAAACAAGCATACAACTTTCACTTTGTTCTCTAAAAGCCGAAATTCTCTCACCAACTAAATCGAAGCATTGAACAGAATTCAACGTAGAAATCTTCGACCGAGTCACAGGAACATATGACCTCTAAAAACTTCTCGCTCCGGACTATGTTTTTCTTTCCCTTTCCGCTTAGGATACGAACAATCAAAAAAAATTATACCACCGTCCTTATTAGATCCTTTACTCCTTGATTTTATTACTTCCAAAATATATAGTCCTCCAAGCAGGAAAAAAAGAGAAAGTTTATGAGAAAAATGCTCAAGTCATAAAAATCCAGGCCCGTCCACCTTTTTCCTGGCAGGGAAGGTTAACAAGAGCCAGGAGGAAAAAGCATGTCTCAAGTTTTAGCAAAGCGTAGTTCGTTCTGCCAAAGTCAAACGGCTTTCACCTTATTTTTTTTTAGCCCAATGCAATACCAGGTCTTTCACTAGAGTATATTTGCCTGTTGTAAGGATGTAAATTGGTAGTGGCCAGGTTCCGCTTTCTTCGACCTTTTATTATTATTGCTTACATACCTCCTGCTAAACTCTCGACTGAACTCAATTGAAAATGGACTTCATGAACGTACGAATAAGGCTTCTATAGAATATCTTCCTTTATTCCATGTTCGTCCATTTTACTAAAAACAACGTGTGGCTCTACCAATACCCCTTCAATTCACCCGACTTTCCCTTAAATCCCTAAATTCTTGCATGCGAATTTCACATTAATAAGAATCACGTAAAATCAGGTCCAAATTGCATTTTCCCACATGAAACCCCCAATAAATCAAGTTCCAGAGTAGTGAAGAGTAATATGAAACCTTCCCACGCCAAGAGAGTCAATCATTGCGTGATCGCTTTTGTTTTGATAATAAATCCATATGACATGATCGAGGCATGCAAAACAAAAAATAACAACAAAACATGAATGCATCAACTGCCAATGATTCTAATGACCTCGCTTACCCTCTCGATTACCTATAAAAAGGTTTTACTGCAAAAAGTAAACCCAGAACGGTTCAACCTCACTGAGATGCAGCGGACGGAAGCCAAATCGAAAGCTTTAACCGTGAGAAGAACAAGTCTATTGTACATGGTCGGAATTCCACAATTTTCGTTTCGTTCGTTTCACAATTTTGAAGAATTTTTCCAAACTCCTGTCCTTTTAGGATTTACCGCTGGAGCGGGATGCTACAGCGCCCAGTCTCATGTTCGGTCACCTTGGCGCGGTGTAAGTATTGAGAAGAATTCTTTTTAAATTGGCTATTTCACCATTGAACTATTTGTAGTTGAGCCAAATGAAGTACAGTTCCTACAAACCTGTTCCAGAACGCATTTTACTCCACACGAAGTAGGGGAATTCCAACGACTCCCAAAGCTGCAGCGCAACGCATTGCACAACTTTTTCGGAAACTTTATTTTTCTCATAATTTCAAAATTCTAGCCTCCTTTATTCCAGGAACAGCACTCCAATGTCCACGGAGAAAACCAACCCTTCTGACGTTTATTAGTCTCCACTTTTCTCTGTGGCTTTATTCCCCAACCCTATTTCTTGCTTTTACTTCTTATATTACTCAATCCTATTACATTAGAGTAAAGAGTAAGTTATATTTCTAAAGCGAAATAAAAATGCTACAAAAAATCTTTCTCCAATTAAATTCGCACAAATATGCTTCTGCGAAAAACTCGAGTGTTCGATACCACTGAAGCTTATAAGCTAATGAGCGGTAATAAGAGAGCATCCGGTCGATTGATCTAAACCACACTTTTTTTTAAAATCTAATTCATTATTTCTGATGTCTAAGCTCGTGCAGACAGGTTTAGGTTTTACTTATTCGGATTTACCGAATCCTTTGAAGATGCTTGTGGCCACTTGAATTTATTATCGAAGGAAAAACATTATTGAAGGTTATCAAATACTGGTCGCGTAGTGAAATTCAAAGTGTCGTGAAATAAGATCACACCAGAAATGTCAGAAATGCTGCATTTTGAAATGAAATTTACATACCCCGTGACACAAAATGAGAAATTTCCTCAGCTCGTTTTCACTTTCACTGCTTTGTTTCTATTTTATTGTGTCTGGATCTAATCACAACGGTCAGTTTCCACCCGAAGTTCTAAACTGTCCATGGAGTCATGGACTGTTTGGATGTGCCGTTTGGGTTTGAATGGGATGATTCTGAGAGAACGTTATCATAAATCACAATTTGGTGGGAATTACTAGCCAACCACCTGCTGGGAGATTTTCCGCTTTCACTCTCTCTCCCTCCCTCTTATTTTATTTTACTTTCCCTTTAATACATTTCAATTTCCTGCAAAAGGTCTTTTACTTTCTCCCTTCCAAAAAAAAACAAACTCAAATAATATTCTTCCATTCCGTCCACGCTTTGACTTCTAGCAATTGTCTTCTAACAACATAAATGACAAAAAAAATAGTGCTAATTTCCTAAATATTTAATAGCCACAGGCTATCCAATAGGTAAACATGTCCTCAAAGTCGAAACCTAAATTCCCATTAATTAGAAAAATCCGTATTATAACGCAGAGTAAAACAAAAAGTATCACATAAGTTGATAAATTCTCAATAATCAATGTCAAAACTTCAAAATCTATTCCATCCTGTCCTTACCAACACTACAACACTAGCAAGCAACAAGCATTATTTTAATACAGTCCCCGCCATTTTTTAAATACACGTTTTACTTCTTAATTATATTTCTCCCCTACCTGTAATTATTTTCTAAACCTAAAGTTCCCTTTTCCTTCTTTCTGTCTATTGATTTCATGGAGAATTATTTCGCCTTTGCATTTCAAGAAATAAAATTTTCCCCTAAAATTTTGTTAAAATTTTCCAACGTTTTCTATAACTGCACTTTCCAAGACTCACACAAAAATAGCACGAAGTGAACCAACGAACTCTTTTGAAATCCATTAGACAAATTGAGTCTTGATTGTCCCGTCATGAATTTCTAGTTGGCGTAGATGGGGAATCCTCGACTAAAAGATTGCCTTCCTACTTTCTCTTTATCACCTCTATTCTCACTCTACCTTTAGCTTTCTAACCTTGAGTAGCATACGGCCCCTTGCCTTGCCACTTTTTTTTTTAACCCAGGACTTTTAGTTTCACATTTTTAAGGCCAAAAAGGAAAACACGTCTTGGCCACTTTCAGTAACATAAAGAGCGTAAAAAGAGCTACGAGGAGGCTTTTATCCCAAACTGCCAACACCTTTCTAACCACAGGACGATGCGGAGCCTACGAACCATCCAGACACTTTTATGCATCACATAATCATATCCATCCTCCAATATAACTAACTCCCTCCTCATAAAGTAAAAGAAAGTGGAAAGTTTAGAAAATACAGAACAGACCCTCCCTTCCGCCACAGCCGACGCTTTCCTTTTCCTCTTCTCTGACTTTACCCAAAACTTTCACCATTTATTTCACCATAACTTAAATTCTCCACTACTTTTTACCAATAATAAATATAACAATAAAATACAATTTGTCTCTTTCCTTTTAGTCTCAAAAGAAAAGAAGCCTCGAAGAAAGGCAAGCTTCCGCTACCTCTTTCATTCCATCCTCCAAAAACCAGGATAAATGTTAGCATGAGAAGATTACAAAGAAGTAACGAAATATACTGCTGCCATTCTCACCATTCTTCGAATTTCCGTACCGGAAGTAAGGTGAGTCAAATACCGGAAGTAAAATACCAAATGACTTTTCCTTCCATGCCAGAAATGTAAACAAATACCTTTAGGTGGAGAAAACAAAAGCTAAAAGTAGGGAAAAGTAATGTTACCACCCCCAAAACTAAAACTTTTCACGAGATGGATGAAAGTTAAGTCGGACGTCCTATTTAAATAAAAAAAAAAGGAGTGGTGGTCCCTCCCAAAATTTCTAAACAAAAGATCTATAATTCAACACTGCCGGCCTCTAAGCCCTGTTCTCAATTTTCCACTAGTGGTTTTAAGCTTTTTTTTTTCAGCAACCATGCTTCCAAACGCGCTCTTAATACTTTTCAAATTTAAATGCAAATCCAAATTACTTAAATCCCTACTTACTGAATAGTGAAAACGGAGCTGGAAGCCGTTGCTAGTCTTCTAATGATTATGTTTCGCTTTTT
>JABASL010000379.1:0-18550 GCA_019775825.1 Neanura muscorum | reverse complement strand
ACAAATTGTGTTTCGACGACCCAAAATAATTACCAGACGCAGAACACACGGATTTGGGGTTGTAAAAGAGGAAAACAAAAATTATGCTACCTGCCATATAGCGTCTGACTCTGACCACATTTTGTAGAAGTAATTTAATCGCGCTGGTGGTAGGTGAATACAGATTTTGAACGCTTTTTACACAAATTCCGTGCCAGGTAGAACGGTAATTTGCACATTAAAAATGGTGCGCCGTCAGGCGCGAAGTAATTTTGAATTATTTTGCCCAAAGTACAAGCAAAAGGTGCACTACTCCGAGTGTGAAAATCATCGCGCCTATAGGCGCCCCCCCCCTCCCGCTCACTCCTCACTACGTCTGCCACTAGATGCAGTAGAAAATTTGGTGAAAGTTACGAAAACGCTGCAGAATCCTAACTACACTCCTAATGATATTTTCTTGAAGCAAAATTCAAAAGTTATGTTTCATAACTTCAGAGTTTTAGAATTTAAATCTGAAAACATGAATAACGAGATCTTGTTACGAAAAGTCTGAGAAAATTGTCAAAGCTGAAGAAATCAAAGAGAGTGAACAGGAATTTTTATAAAAGTTGAATTTTCCTTAAACTCAACTTTGACTTGATGTCTTTCTTAGTATTTTCGAAGAAAAGAGTTGAGCGTCGTCTTCAGTTATTCAAAAGATTCTAGAAATTCTGTTAGCGTCCAAAGCTCTTCTAGCTATTATTAATTCTTGAAATTTAGAAAGCGGATGCCAAAAATTCTTTTGTAAAAGTCCAGCCAGCATCACCCGTCGTCTAAGAACTCGTTTTAAGATCCAGCTCTCCTGCCAAATGAATTCAAATTAGTGAAAGTCAGAATTCTTTACGACTTTCTTCGTCTAATCTCTCTTTTCTTCTCCATCTTGTTTTAAACTATCCAAACTTTCTGCCTGCATAATTCTCTTTTTGGAAAACATTATTCCAACAACTATGACTATCAACTATAACTAGTCACTAAGACTATCAACTATAACTAGTCACTAAGACTATCAACTATAACTAGTCACTAAGACTATCAACTATGACTATCAACTGTGACTAGTCACTATGACTGGTCGCCGTGACTATCAAGTATAACGTACCCTTTCAGCCCTTTCAGCTCTTTCTAGTCACCAATTCTGACTAAAGAAAATAGTCAAACTCTTTAGTCTAAAATAGTCTAAAAGCTAAGACAAAGAGTTTTCCGACAGACATTAATCTTTTTCTAAGCGTCTGCTCCTGATTTCATTTGTTTTCATTCTTCTTAGAACGTCGAGAAGCAAACAAGCAAATGACAATTCGAGAGCAACTTCGCCTGGATGAAGAGTCTCGAGATCGTGTTGCCTGTATACGAACTTTTGAGAGTCAAAGTGCCATGAATGAACTTAGTGAATGCTATGACCAGGAAGAGAAAGAAGAGAAATCCAATAAGGCTGGAGAAGACCCCTGGCTGGAGAAGAACGGCTCTTGCCAATCTTCAACTTTTGTTGAAAAAGGATCCAGAGATCCTCCTTCAGAGGAATGGAATGCCAAGGATTTGAATGGGATTTCGGAGGACCCTGGGAACTCATCTTGCAAAAGCGGAAGGAATTCTTCACGCGGATCTAAACAAAGTGATTGGGAAAAGGGTTAAGGGAGAAAGTTTTTAGTTGTAGTAATCCATCAAGTGTCTTTTGAATCAACAGAAGGAGATGGCAAACATATTTGGTCTTTCACGGAGATCAAACAACGCCAGCAGGACGTTCTTGTACCACCGCCTATCAGGAAGGAAGCAACAATCAGCGTTGCATTCACGCCAAGAGACTTTCCAACGCCGTCAAGAGAATCAACCGCAGTTGAAGAAGAAGAGGTCAGCCTGAGTGACACTTTTTTTTTACTAGAGAGGTCATGTCATGTAATTGTCAACGAGACCAACTTCTGACACTTTTTTACTTTTAGTGGCTCAGGAAGCAAGCCGAAGTTCGTAGAACGTGTGGTTTTCAGGACGAAGACCTTCGACCAGAGGAACGTGATCCACAATGGCTGTACGAGAAAGGAGAGTAAGTGAACGCTGCGGATGTTTACAGGGTGGGGGCAAAATTTAATCGGAAACGTTTTCTTAGGCGATCAGAAATCGATAAAATTTAAATTTAATAATCCTAAAGCTTTATCCCACACTACCCAAATTTTATGCTTTTTTTATGAGTATAGTTACACGACTTGAAGGGGAGTCCAAGCCTAAGCGGTTGGAGTAAGGTTGACGGTTGTAACCCGTGGTCTCCAGGAATGCCTATATAAGCCTTTATCCTAAAAATAGAAACGAAACCCCTAAAAGACCTTAAAAAATTAAAGGAAAACCAAAAATAAAAGGAATTAATACCCTAAAGAAATGTAAAAAAAAAAATAGCAATGAAAACCTAAAAAAAAGAAATGAAAACCCTAGGAGAAATAAAGGAAAGGGAAACCCTAAACCTTCTAACCCAACTAAATAAACCTTATTACTCGTCTTTCATTAGGGTTTTAGGGGTTTCCTTCCCTTTTCCCAGATTTTTTTAGGGTTTTCCTTTTTTTCCCTTAGACTTTTAGGGGTTCCCGTTTCTTTCCTTAGGTTTTTTAGGGTTTTCCTATTTCCCCTCAGGCTTTTAGGGCTTACCGTTTCTTTCCTTCCGTTTTTTAGGGTTTCTCTTTTTCTTCCTTGGATTTTTTAGGATTTTCCTTTTCCTTCCTTAGGTTTTTTAGGATCTCCCTTTTCCTTTCTTAGGATTTTTTTAGGATTTCCCTGTTCTTTCCGTTCGTTTTTTTAGTATTTCCCTTTCCTTTTGTTAGGGGTTTACTTCCATTTCCCCGGGCTTTTTGGTTTTCTCTTCCCTTTTCATCGATTTTTAGGGATTTTCTTCTCTTTTGTTAGGGCTTTCCTTCTCTTTTCACAGGTTTTTTAGGGTTTCCCTTTTTTCGTTAGCTTTCGTAGTGTTTGCCTTTTAAGGTTTTACTACCCTAGGTTTTTTGAGTTTCCCTTCCCTTTTCATCGGTCTTTAGGGATTTCCTTCTCTTTTGATACGGCTTTCCTTTAATTTTCCCCAGCTTTTTTAGGGTTACCCTTTTTCCTTCGGTTTTGTAGGGTTTCCCATTCCTTTTGTTAGGGTTTCCCCTTTTTCCTTAGGTTTTGTAGGGTTTCCCTTTCCTTTTGTTAGGGTTTCCCCTTTTTCCTTGATTTTATAGGGTTTCCCGTTCCTTTTGTTAGGGTTTAATTACCATTTCCGCAGGTTCTTTAGTTTTCTCTTCCCTTTTCATCGGTTTTTAGGGATTTCCTTCTCTTTTGTTAGGGCTTTCCTTCTCTTTTCACAGATTTTTTAGGGTTTCCCTTTTTCCGTTAGTTTTTGTAGTGTTTGCCTTTCTTTTGTTAAGGTTTTAGTACCCTAGGTTTTTTGAGTTTCCCTTCTCTTTTCATCGGTTTTTAGGGATTTCCTTCTCTTTTGATACGGCTTTCCTTCCATTTCCGCAGCTTCTTTAGGGTTACTCATTTTCCTTCGGTTTTGTAGGGTTTCCCTTTCCTTTTGTTAGGGTTTCCCTTTCCTTTTGTTAGGGTTTTATTATCCATTTCCGCAGGTTTTTTAGTTTTATCTTCCCTTTTCATCGGTTTTAGGGATTTCCTTTTCTTTTGTTGAGGGTTTCCTTCCATTTCCACACATTTTTTAGGGTTTCCCCTTTCCTTAGGTTTTGTAGGGGTTCCCTTTCCTTTTGTTAGGGTTTTCCTTTTTTCCATAGATTTTTTAAGGTTTCCCTTTCCTTTTGTTAGGGGTTTATTACCCTTTCCGCAGGTTTTTTAGTTTTCTCTTCCCTTTTCATCGGTTTTTAGGGATTTCCTTCTCTTTTGTTAGGGTTTTCCTTCTCTTTCCGCAGGTTTTTTAGGGTTTCGTTTCTCTTTCCTTGGGCTGTTAAGGATTATGTTGCGTTTGTGGGGGATGTTACGGCCCTTTATAGATATTCCTGGAGGGGAACATTCACACCGTCAGGCTTAGTTCAGCCGCTTAAACAGCTTGTAAATGTCACGGAAGGGCAGTAAAGGCAAAATATATTTTTCATTGCAAATGAGTAAACCGTAAAGTTTCATAAGCGTAAAGTTACGTAACTTAGGTACCGCGGCGCGGCATATTTTACAGTTTTCTGTGAAACTTGAAACACCTCGAAAAATTTTGCGAAGAAAGTTGCAAGTTCCATTAAACTCGTCAATTCAATTTTTTTTAGCAAATCGCAACAAAATTTTTGTCTTAAAATTTTGTGTGTACCGTAATGTACATTTTTTGGGGGAAACGTCTATATTTTATGACCTTGTGATTTCTTCCAAACGAGAGCCAGGAGACAATCAAGTATAAATGGAATTGACGGCTCTTCCTTCTGATTTACTTTCACAAAACCCATCTACGGACAATTTTTGGCTCGAAATTTTTTCTCTACTTCATTTTTTGTCATTTCCTTTTTCTTGAACAAGTGAGGGAAGAAATGATGCAAAAGAAAACGTTTGCGGTTCTAAAAAATATTGAAGATCCGCTGCCATTTTTTTTCTTTTAAGAGCAACTTCATTTCTCTCTTGAGTCATTTCCAGCTCCAGTGAAGAGCAAAAGATGCTTTTTCTCCATTTCTTTTCGTCCCACCGCACTGGAATAGAGAAACGCCCAAAAATCTAAATCCCACAGCTTTTTAGCTTTTATAAGGCTTCTGCTGCCAAAGAGGATGACTTTCCTTATTTTTATGAAAATTTATGAATCCCATCTGCTTGGGCTAACCTATCGCTCATTCTTTTTATGCCACCCTGCCGTGTCCCTATGACATGAATCTCCTCTTTCGCTTTCCTTTTTTTTTTATCTGCCGGAAGGGAAAAGAGGGAAAGTTTGAAAAAAAAAGTGGAAGTGAAAGTCATGACTTTTACGTCCATTTATGTACATTCTCTCTCGCCTCGAGGAAAAATGCCATAAAAGATCGGAAGACATCTTGAAGTTTAATTAGGAAGTTGGGCATTCCTCGTGTCCTGTTTCGAATTGTTTTCCTTCCTAGTGTCCTTTGAGATTGTAATTGTCTAGAAAATACAATATGTCGAAATTTCCTAAATTTCTTCAACCCCGGTTTTCAGAAATTTCTACAACCCGATTTTCAGAAAATTCTACACAACCCGATTTTCAGAAATTTCTATACAGTTATAAATTTTTATATCCGGTTTACAAGTCCATTTTTTCCTGAACTTTACACAAATTTTTTAAAAAACTACTATTAATAAACACGACTTGGTTATGGTGGCTTTGATGGTAGTGGTGACGGTCAGGTCCAAAATCCAATTCTCCGTTCAAGCAAGAAAACCAATTGAGCAAAAAACTAGCATATTCTCAACCTTTTCAAAGGAAACTCCCTAAAAACCGCGTCCCCTACCCTACTAACCCGACCCCTTATGAAGACCAATCAAAGCCCATTCTAGGATGAATCGTACACAAATTATTTTACAATAGTGTATCCAGCCCCTCCTACGACGGGCTTGTTTGGCTAGTAATTTTAGAAATTATTGCGTGGGATGGATTTTCGACATTTGTCCATTAGCCAAAATTAGTTTCTAGAAAAGGGACTGATCCGGATCCCAATCCCATGAGCCCTTATAAGATTTACTTTCGCTTTCTCTTTTGTACGGAGGACGTGAACGTGATGAAGTCCTTGTGTCTTCTAATCAATTAGAAGACTAAAGACTAAACTCGTCCTGAATAAGTAATGTGGGATAATACTTTGGGACAGAATTAGTCCTCGTCCTTACATCATCCCTCTATCTCTACCCTCTGATCCTTTCTCTTTTGTTTTCTGGATGCTTTTGACAGGTCACTGATGCATGCAGGAAGTTTTGTTGGAGCTGTCAGTGCTTTTTCAACAGGGTAAGGTAGACATTTTGCAGCGTAGATACTGCATTTTACAAAAATATATACTTTGACAGTTGTAAAATTTGGATTTAGAATCAAATTGGCACCCAAAATGGGACAACTTTATGCCGGAAGAGCACGGGCTCATTTAGCACTTCAAAATATACGAAAAGCTGTCGAGGATGCTTCAGAAGTGAGAACACACTTTCATACATTTAGAAATCAGAAATTAAGTGGACCGGACCGCATCAAAGGGCCGAAAGTCCATTTGTACTTCAAATTTTCAAAAAAATTAAATTTTGTTTTTTTGTTTTTTAATTCTAACCTAAAACTAAGTTTAGCTTAGACTTTACCCTAAGCCTAATTTTCGGAGAGCTTTTAACCGAAACCTAATTTTAGCATAGATAGTAACCTAAACCTAATTTTGGCAAAAGCTCAAATTTTAGCAAAAGCGCTAATTTTAGCAAAAGCGCTAATTTTAGCAAAAGCGCAAATTTTAGCAAAAGCGCTAATTTTAGCAAAAGCGCTAATTTTAGCAAGAATTAGCGCAAAATTTAGTAAAAATGCAAAAAAAAAAAATTAGCACCAGAGCTACTTTACTTCATATGTTTTGATTTATCGTTTCAAGGGTCTCGAACAACTGATGCCAAGAGTTCAACAAAATGCTAAAGAGAGATTGCAGTGCTACCGCGTGCGAGCTGAAGCTTTTCGTAAGCTGAACATGAATCAAGACGCTTTGAGTGATCTCCAGCAAGCGATGCGACTGGATCCAGAGAATTTGGACTTGAAAGATCTTGTGAAGGAAGTCACGAAGGCGGCTGATGAGGATTATTTTAAGGACAGCTCTGATGAAGAGGCTGGAAGAAACTGAGAGAGAAGCAGGAAACCCAAAGCAGATCATCTAAAGTTTAATTTTAGGAAATAACCTCAGCTAACGTTAAATAACTTTGCAATTTATTTTGCATGTACAAACCCATTTGTCTGATATGAATACATACGAGTTTTTTTTCAAATATTCTTCCGCCGAGTTTTCTAATTCATTAGCGCATCCATCCTGCTTGAGGCAATGCTCCTTGAATCTAAATCCTCTACTTTTCCCACCGCCTTGCCTAGCTTTCTGTACAGTTTTGATTGAAAAGGGAAATGAAAATAGGAAAATGATTCTCATTTTCATTCGGAAAAGAGAAAGTTTTGAACTTTGAACAATTGAGTCTATCCAATTAAAAAGTTGTATCATAATTCAGGACTCAGTCGCTCCAGGTCAACCTTCACGTTTCAGGTCAATTTCTGGTTTCTGGTTATTCTAAAAAATTACCACGGGTAATTCTCTTGGTAATTCGATTTTGCATTCAGAAAATCTCAGTTTTTTTGGCAAAGTGAAGCGTCGCAAAGACATTTTTTCATTATTAGCATTGGTAGCACCCACAGTAGCAAAACCCATTTAGCAAACCAGAAATTCGAAATTTTGAAGTTTTAAAAAAAATCCATGTAAGCCTTAGCATTTTTTCAAATTTTGCCCAACCGGCATATTGTTAAAATTATTAATTTTTTTGCTCTGGATATGTACCAAATATTGATGTGCACTCATCACAGTTTTAATCAGCGATTTGCGGAGTTAGTCAAGATCGAGTATCACCAAAATGCTTAAACATGGAAGGAAGAATTTGGATTCTGAAAATCTCAAGTTTTTTTTAGCGTTTTGAAGCCGGGGGTAAAAAAAATATCATAGCCAATTATTTAATCCCTGGAAAAACTGAAACGAAAACTAAATTCTGGATCGATTTACCGATTCGTCTTTACAGCTGAAATAAGACTCGCTTCTGTAACCGGAAATGAGATCCGAAATAAGGACGTTCCCGTAATACCCGGATTTCCTTCATTAGCTCACCTTTAGTAATTAGTTTTCCTAATACTTCCCTGGAACATGAAATACCAGTGCGTACAGAATGACGTTGGGTTCAGGCTGAGGCTTGTTAATCTTCCAATCCCCTTCAAACAAAATGTTAAACATTACAAAAATCCAAGACTTCCGAGCTTCAATTCCAATTTGACCGTCCACTGACCCATAGTGCTGGAAGGTCAAATTACACTAAAATATTTGTGCACTAAATATTTGAATTAAAAATTGTATTTAAAAAATATGACGTTATGCATATTTTAATTTATATCGCTTGATTAGCATTACGAATTAGAACTAAGAGCTAAGCTAAAAGTAATAGTAATTAATAGTGAGCTTTTTATACTCATCATTACACATAAATTTTTATCAAAAAGGGCGAAGTATTTCGCTTGGCACAGTTTGGGTCGCCTAATTTCATAAAAAGCTTCAACGCCTACGACGACTTCGGATTTACTATGACATGCACCTCCGGAATCAGTTCTTATCCTCAGTGCTTACTTCCCAGCGCTTCGAAATCTGTAAAAGACAAAATGAAATCCATCAAATGAAGTCCAAATACAAGGATGTATAACCCGAAGCCTCTGGATGATAGAATAGTTGAAAATAGATTTAATAGATTAACATGCACGCAGAATTCGAGAGAAATAGACAGAGGTAAAACTTACGGGACGGTTAGTAAGCTCTGCAGAAACCTTTTTCAGTGGAGCTCTCCATTCTCCCGCATGGGTTCGCCAGTCCTGGATAGATACGCGTGCCTTTGGTATTTCTATAGACGATAGCAAGAAAAAGCCAAAAGGAAAATAAAATAAGATGCCATTCACCCAGTAAAAGTTTTAAATAATTCAGGCATGTAGTTTCTCTATTCCCCGGATCACGGGAATGAGAATTTAGGAATTTAAATCAAATTCTTTTCAAGCAAGAAGAGTTAAAATGGGATTTGACATGCAGACCTTGAGGTCGTAGAATATCCATAGAAGGGAATTGTGCCGCAGAGGTTGGTGGACTTGCATTCCGTGGAAGAGAATCTGATTTTTTAGTTTTCTCTTCCGTACTCTGCTGCCTTGCTAGGGATGCTGCCATTTCCTTCACGGACCAACCCAGGTGATGGCCACCAGTCGAGGTAGAGTTCGTTCCCAATGCTGGAAGAGAGACTGGACCACAGGACTGACTAGATTCTACATGCGATTTTCCTGGACTACTACTCAATAACCCCGTAAAACCACTCCCACTTCCACGCCCACTAATGAACCCACCACTACTATTGTTTAGCCCAACTCGTGGAATCACAACTGCATTACTTGAAATCGCTGATGAAACGGTAGAGGAGGCGCTAGTTGTTATTACAGGAGGAAGAGAGACTGCTTCTGCAGCTGCGACTGTTGTGGTAGATCCATTTTGTTCAAGAACTTCCCCAGAGTCTGGCGTATTTGGGCTGGAACCATCGCTTCCCAGTGAAAATTCACCTAAATAGTTATGTTTATGGTTTAGTTGTTAGTAATTACTAAGCGAAATATACATTAATGCTGAAAAATTTCTTGTCTTTGCCGATTTTCTCACCTGATCGACGATCTGAACTAACAGCTGACCATGGCCTTGGTTTTGGAGCAACTGGAGGTGGCCTTCGATTGACCAATCCGCATGTAACTGGTAAACTATTTTTTGTGACTAGGAACTTTTCCTTTGCTTCAGCTACAGAATTTCCAGAACTGAGTTTTTCCTTGGCTTCAGCTACAGAATTTCCAGAACTGAGTTTTTCCTTGGCTTCAGCTACAGAATTTCCAGAACTGAGTTTTTCCTTGGCTTCAGCTACAGAATTTCCAGAGCTGAGTTTTTCCTTTGCTTCAGCTACAGAATTTCCAGAACTGATTTTTTCTTCTGATTTGGAATGACTTTCTTCATTTGATGATGGTAGGCATGTTGAAGTCCGTTTTTCTTGACGGGCCTTCATTTCCGCAAGGACGGAGGGTCCAACTGAAACTCCTAATTTTGGTACAGGAGATTTCTGACTATCGCGTTGTGCGTCTGCGTTAACTGTTTGTTGGTGTGTAGGAGTAAGTAGTGATTTGCTCCCAGGTTTTTCTAAACAATCGGTTGACTTAGAGCGTGGTACTGTATCGAGGGAGAGTTTACTCCCAAGGCTACATGAATCGAAGGAACTTGGGCTGGTTTTATTGGAATTAATTTCTTCGGCTTTGAATGTGCGTGAGGAATGTGTAGGCGTTGAGACGAGACTGGCTTCCTCCACTGCGCTTGTCATTGAGGAAATCATCAAGGATGTACTACTGCTTAGACAAGGAAAAATTATGAATTACGGAATATAATTTAAATAAGCATTACACAATTACCACTCGTCCGAATCCGGGGTAACAATAGCCGTGGGTGTAGTTGACCCCGGTCGGAAGAAAGTGTTCAATCCATCTTGTAAATCTGAGATTTCTAGAATAACTTCCGGTTGGCGAAGGCCAGGCCTCGTGGGTGCGCGTGTTTTGGGTTTCTTCGGTCTTGCCTTTCCTAGGTGCTTTAACTGTTGAGGAGAAACTGGAGGAAGTTCCACTAAATTTGAAATCGTTTCTGTAATTAGCAGACACAAAATTAGAAATAATAAAATTCAGCTACAGTATAAAAGACAGTAAAACCTGACCTAACCTTAACCTAATTGTAAAAACCTAACTTACCTTCGATTGTTCGTGGTAAGCTTGGTAAAAGATCCGGGATATCATCAGCGGAAATCCCTTCAATACAATCGACCACAGACTTCGGACGAATTCGGCGGCCGTGAAGGCCCCGCCGTTTAGCGTGGAGCTGCGGGGTAGCCTATATGAAAAAAAGATTTTTTTTTTAAATATTGGTAAGACAGAAATTTTTTTAAAATCAAATTAATATCAAATCCCGTGAAAAAAAAAATGATATCGAAGATGTGAAAATAATAAGATGGACGGAACAAACAGAAAAGCCGTCATTTCGGAACAACGGTGGGGAAATGGTGCAAAATAAATTGAAAAAAGATTGCCAAAATTGTAAACTAAAATCCACAGCAATCCTATTAACAATTAAGTCAAACTCCGACTTACGAGATTGAGGTAATCCAGTTTCTGATTGACGGAGAAATTATGGGAGAAACAGGTAGAAATTCGTTAAAATCTATTAACAATTATAGGAAACAATGCCCGACAGCAATACAAGCTTACCATTGGCGAGGTGTCGGAGAGATGAGAATTGTCGCCAAATACAACACTCATGTCGCTGGTGTCCTTTGTGGTTTCACTCGGACTTGAACGAAGGCGAGTTTTTAAAACGTCAGGAGTTGATGATCGTTTCTTGCTTAAATCGTGCTAATAAATGACAAAATCAAGTCGTTGTTCACAATTAAAAAATGGTTCACAATCACAAACAAATGGTCCACAATCACAAAAAAATCGTTCACAGAGGTTGAGTGGAGTTCACAACGTAAACAAAAAAGTGAACTCACCAACTGCTTCTGACACTTCATTAAGGATTCAATAACCGTGTCAACCAACTTGTCGGAAATATGCGCAGCCACTGACAAATGAACTTCACTAAAATTTAGAATAAACAGAAATAAATCCTGATTAGATAAAATATTGATAAAAGGCTCGACGTAAGCCTTGAAAATTGTGAGGAAATGGAAAACTCCATTTAACTTTATTCCTAGAATTAGCGGTATCAATGAAAGTTGCAAGGGTGACGATCTTTCACCCAAAAATACGATAACAAAGTGCTTTTTAATGAATAACATACGTCGTGAATTCTGAGGAAAATAACTAAAATTCAAACTTACTTGAGCTTATTAGTGATATCAGTTCCAGCTAGGTCAACGATGCAACGTCTAAGGAATTCTTGACAAATTTTGCTTTTCGCAAGACATCCTTCCACAATGTTTGCTTTCACCTCAGCGGACAGGATGTTAGGACATTTCTCTTCTGTTACTTTCATAACTTGTTCAATATTTCCCTCGACATGGTCAGAGAGAACGATTTGTAGCTCGTCAGCGATTTGCTGCAACTTGGATTCCAGTGACTTTACGCCATCTCCCTTTGGTTCCAGTATTTCATGCAGATTCAAAACCAGCTAAAAGATAAATTTTTGTCAAAACCAAAAGCAAGTTTCAAAACAAACACACATTCAAACAAATATTTCAGAAATAGAAAACTTACCTCCTTTGCTCTTTCTGAATCTCGAATAAGACTTTCAGCGTGGGAAATAACATTTCTCTGGACTCCGTCATCTGAGTCACTACCATCATGGTCTCCCAATTTGAGTTGTTTGATAGATTCCTGCGTCTGATTGATGAGCTTGTCTACCGTTTGTTGAGCTGAACTTAAGAGGAATCCCTGAATATCACAAACAAAAAGATTATAAGTAAAATTCTAAAAACTAAAATTTCTAAAAAAAAAAAAAAAAATTCTAAGGACTAAAATTTCTAAAAAATTCTAAAAACTGAAAACTGTACTAAATATTAAAAATTCCAAAATTAAACAATAAATTGTTTTCAGTTTTGCTTTGGTACCTGTTGAAGCCGGAAGGCTTGATGATTATTGGTTGTCTTCTTTGGCTGGGAATTCCTGTAAACCAAATCCTGGATTTTCTTCATTACATTCTCAGTTTTCTCAGCGGAAACCTTCATACACACCGTGGAATCATGCACCGGGAAAGGCATATGTCTGACCGTTGTGTTGCTAAAACGGAATGCGAATAGAGATGTCACTTCAAACACTGATTATAAAAATTCAACAGCGTATAATTCGTACCTTTCCAAACCATAAGCTATATCAGAAAATCCTTGCAACGTAATACTGTTCTTATCGTAGGTAATAGATCGGATCTTTGAATTAATTTGCAGCGCTTTTGCCAGTAATCGAGCTCCAACATCTCCCATTTGATTTCCACTAAACGTAGCATTAAATAATTAAATTTTGATTAGATAACGCTTAAACGATTAATATGATTAAAATTTCTGAGGTAATTCCTTACCTAATATTAATACTTTCGAGGCATTGGTTACTTCCTAAAGCGTTAATTACACTGTATAATTCTCCTTTCAATTTCGAATCTGCCAGCGACAAGGACTCCAAGACACATTCTTCATCCTAAGCAAAATTTGGGTAAAAATATTATTCCCTGAGTGAAAGTATTTTGGTTAAATCTTCGCAAGATTACCTGTAGAACTTGCACAACGGCTTCCATGACTTGAGCAACATGCTTCGGTTTCGTCGCCTGAAGATTTCTCCCCAACTGCAAATGCTTCAATGACTTGTTTTTACTTGCGGAAGTAACAACTGCTGATAGCTCTGCTTCTAAATCTAAAATCAAGGAAACAGTTAAAATTTCAGTGTTGTCCCACTTTTTATAAAAAGTTTGAGGCATGCTTTTTTTCCAGCTCAAGCTTTAAACTTTGGTTGGTTTAAAACAAATTTGAATAAAATTTTTAATAAGTTCTCACTGTTGTCACTGATGTCCAAACTGGACAGACATTTAATTGTTGGAAGACAAGACTCAAGAACCTAAAATAAGAGAACATATTCCAGACATTTAGCAAACTAGAATGAAGTTTCAAAGCCCTACTTTTCTTACATGCGCTCCTTGGGATCCAAGGGAGTTGGAACTGACGTCCAACTCTACATCGGCCGCCGATTCGTTACACGCCAACCCAAGTAAAAGTTGCCTAAAATCAAGTGTTCGTGTCATTCACATTAATCAAATTCACAGTTAAAAAATACATAATTAAATACAATTTTAACAAAGCAGAAATCTTACTTGAGAGCATCCAGGGACAGTTTACACGATGAAAGCGACAGATGCTTAAGGGTAAGGCTACTTGTTAGGAACTGTTTGAAGCTAGGCGGAATTTCTTTTCCTTTCTTTGTCCCGAAATTGTTTTTTGAAAGGTTAAGTGTGGTCAAATGTGATGTGCAACCCCTTAGTAGAGCTCCAAAAACTGTTTCAAGGCTACAATCTGTACCAGAAAGATCCAATAGCGCAACGGTATTTGGTTGAGCCAGGAAATTGCACAAATTCTGTAAATATTTTATATATAAATATTTTAATATTTTACAACATTTTATGCTGAGGGGTTCTCAGCATAAGAACATACAGATGAATAATAACAAATTGCTCCCTGCAAACTGCAGGAAACATACATTAACGTCGTCCTTCAAAGAATTTCCGCTAAGATTTAGGTAAGTGAGACTACTGGAAGCTGCACGGTTGAGCATAAGAGCATGTGCAATCTGAGCGACTCCCTTGGGTGAAAGTCCACAATGGGAAAAGTTTAGGGACGCAGGACCACGACACAGCTTTGTCAAGGAATTGCTCAAATGAATAGCACCTAAAGTATAAAAATTTAGAATCACTCAGCATTATATTAAACGATTAAAATTTAGGTTTAAAAGATTTTAAATTTAATATTTATAATTTATAAAATTTAATTTATAAAATTTAATATTTAGAATTTATAAAATTTAAAATTCAAGGTACCTTTATCTTCAATCATATTGTGAGACAAATCTAATGTATGGACTTGAGAGTTGGGGTTTGCACTCAATGCTGATGACAACTTGAGGGCAAAATCCCTAGAAAAAAAAAGTTTATACAAAACCTTACTGTAAAGATTCAAACTACTGAACTAATTTTATGAAGTATCACGACTCTCTAGTTCTCCTTGCTTCACCCTACGACGCCAATAATCTGAGCATTCACTGCTGCAAAAAAAATCCCCTAAATGTTAAGAATCGTTGAATCATTAACCAAGCGCTGATTCTTCAAAAGATTGAAATAAAAAAAAGAAACTTTTTTCAAAGTCAAACCGATGTTCCCCTGCTCAGTCACTCATTCCGCTCCTTTTTTTTTTGGCAAAAGACATCATTCATTATTCACATTTAAACCTAATTCAATCCGACAAAACAGAAGCCTACCGTTGATTTTAAACAATAACAATTAATGATACGAATAATGAGAGAGATTTAGAGTAGAAAATTCTTAAATTAAGGAAAAGTTATACTACACGGATGCAATTATTTTTTTACACGTAATTACAAGCAATTAGAATTACGTTAATTACGAACCAATTATGTTCCAATTACGTTCAACTTATGTAAAAAAAAAACTTACGTCTTCGCACCAATATTGTCCAAATATATCTCTTCGATTGTAAGTGATTTTCGGATGACCGAGAAAAATCGTTCAATAGCTTCGTGAGAAAGTTTGACATTACTGAGCCTCAGAGCCTTGAACCAAGTATTGTACTCCATTGCTGTTAGGATTGGTACAGAATCCCTGCAACATCATGAATGACGACCATCATAATATGAACATCAGATTATCAAAAGCAATTAACATTAAATCCTAACTTGACAGCCGGAGCCAACAAAAATATGATGAGCACTTGACCGGAAAGCTTTCATGATTTTTGTGGAGTGAAAGTGTGAAAAAACTCATCTTTTGCCAGAAGTTACACTTCTCAAATAATTATACCTCTGTTCGAGATGGTCAAAGTCACGAAGACACAGTTCTCTGGAATCATGTGAAAGGTAAATCGTATCAACATCCTGAAATCAACATACAAAATTTCAAATTAGTTTCACATGTAAAATCGCCAAAAAATTGTCGCACTTTTTTCTAAATAAAGAAAAATAGTTGTGGACATATTTGTTACGCTTTGTAAATTTCACGTCTACTTGAACATAAATTCGAACAAAAGAGGAAAAAAGGAACAAATTCTTTCACATTATGTCCCGTCTAAGTTGCGCTAATCAGACTGGTTAGGTTTTGTGGCCAAAAAACCTATTTTGAATCCCAAAATCATTAATTATAACTGAAATAGACCCTAACGTCACACGAAATTTATCCTTAACATAACAGTGACAACTTTTAAGCCAAACAAGCCCGTTCCGGGCGGGATGGATACAAATTAGCTCTTTTAGTGCCTTCAGCCCGCACTAGGAAGGGCTTGTTTGGCTTGCTTCAATTCTATTTCTAACCTTTGACGTATCCCTGACGGGCTCCGAAGAACAATAACTAAACCTTAGAATCCGCATTCTCGTAGGAAAGTGTCCCTCACTAACTTTCACTTCGTATTCACTTAAATTCGTGTCGAAATTAACGATGTTCNAACAATAACTAAACCTTAGAATCCGCATTCTCGTAGGAAAGTGTCCCTCACTAACTTTCACTTCGTATTCACTTAAATTCGTGTCGAAATTAACGATGTTCCATTCAAACTTTTCTTAGCGTGCTTATATCAATTCCACTCGAAAAACTTCACAACTACTAATTGTATTTCACTAAAACACAAATTCTAATCCGAAAATCTGCACATCCCACACGACATTTTGCAATTCCGAGGAGGACAGATACAGAAAATTAGTTTCCATTCCCGAGGGAGTTTGAACTAATAACGAAATCCCATAACGTATTATGTACTAAGGAGGAAAATGGATGAGTGCATTCTGCTCTCGTGGTTGCGTTCCCAATAAAATCATCATCATTATTCGTCCGTGCAAGAGGAAGCACCAAGAAGAGCGATTCAACCCCTTTGATGTTATTACATTTACAATTTTACAACTTTATGTTCATCTTCAGCAGTCGACACGAATGAGCTAGGCAAATAAAACTGCGGGCACGGGGTTGTTTCGTAGTTGAAGAATTTGTTGGCTCTTGGATGTACAACAACCAACACTCGGCCCACACACAAACCTCACACGATTAACGGGAATTTCGGTGGTGGTACTTCAACATTGAACAACAAAAATTCGAGAAGCTTTGAAACAGTTTTACAATGGAAAACGTTACTTGTTTGTCCCTTTGGCCTCAATAATAGGATGCAAAAGTAGTGGTTACTAGAAATTGGCAAAACGGCTAATCAGATACGGATTTCTACAGATACAGAACCCCGTTTCACTTCCACCCCCACTTTTTTCTAGTTTCAAAATTTCAGGGGATGAAATTGATGAAAATTCAAGAATGTTTTGCCTCGAGCATTGACATTTCCGGGTCTTTTCTAATTTACTGACAACCTGACATTACCTACGGGCAAAACACAAATTGGTTGCTTTTAAGCAACCCAAAAATTAGACTGACACTATTTTCCTACATGGCAGAGTTTTACAAAAAAAAAATTGTATCAACCCTCTGCCTCTGTTGCCCCCATTTCACATGTATGGAAACCCGAGTTCAAAATAAATATTCATTAGGAATATTAAACAGGTTGACGAAGGGTAGTCAGGAATAAGAAAACCCTAATTTCTAAGAGAATAAATAAGAAATTCTTACCCATGCAACTTCTTCTCTGTAAGGAAGGCCATGGAGGTCACACATCCAGGCATATTGTGTAGAGAATCCACCGCATGGAGAAGTTGTAGTACCCCCTGGACCCCATTTAGATAATGTGAAGTGGTTGTAAGAGGCGGGTACAGGAACTGCTAAAGATTTGTCCAATGTAGCACTAGAACTGCTACTAGAATTCATAAGGCTTCCAGCCTCTTCGCTCAAAGAAGATGTACTTTTAGATTTTGGACAAGGCAGAGGGGTACTGGAGGTACTTGGACATTCACTGGATTCTCCACTTTTCAGGCAAAAATTCAGGGCTGCTACTCTTGACACAGGAATGACATCAATTTTTCTTATGAGAGACCTGTGGGAATTTACGAGAGAATTAAAATTTTGTGATAGTTCAGGAGCATGGTTAGTTATTTCTTGTAAATAGCCTCCACGAACAGGGTTTAGGTTTAGGTTAGGCTAACCTAACCGAAACTAATTGGTTTCGAATGATAGCCTGAACTGGAGCGGTACGTGGAAGACTATTAACAATCCTAAACACATACAAATAGAATTACTAAATACTTACTGCGTGCTAATCCCTGGAAACGTGTCACTGACTGCCGTTAACAGCGTTTGGATCATTTTATCAATTGTATCTTTCTCCGACTCCGATACTAAAAAACTGTGATGCTTGTCATTCACTGTCAGAATTAACTACAAAATTAAACCACATATAAAAACCGGAACAGTGTTTATTTACGTTGTTGCACCCGACAGAACAATTACCTGATTCGGTTTTCTGCTCTCTATTGCCTGAATTTCCAAATAATGAAAATGGAAGTCGATCTAAAGCATAATTAAACAGGATTAAAGATGGAAATCATACGTAGTTTGATACATTCTTTGCTAACTTAATGTAAAGCTTACTAACCCTTGGACTTGGTATTTTGACACAGAATAACCGGCAAGGACAAAAGACCTGATAAAAATTCATAAATATCCATAAATAACGTTTGAAATAACGTTTAAAGATGTAAACTTTAGGTTATAACAGCATGATTACCAGTATTCGATTTTCTGTTTTATCCCCCTTTGACTCCATTTTAACTGGAGATTTGAGCAGAATTCGAATATGCTTCCCAAGCAAGGATCTAATTCCATCTACATTAAAGAAACGCAAACTCAATTAACTATTTCAACAATATTGCTAACGATTTAACGATTAAATTTGCAAAAATTACCGGAACCCTCATCCTTGGATGTCATACTACTCTGATTTCCCGTACTCCGCCGCATTAACTAGGCTGACCCTTGGTTCACGTATTATCACAATTTACAGGTGTATAGTTCCGTACAGTTCCAACTTCCAGCTGGATTATCCAGAGGTCAAAGGTCAGCTAGCCGTTACCGTTGCCCTATTGCCCGAGAGATAAAAACGCAACCCTCTCATTCAATCCAAGTTGAAGTGGTTCTGGTTCGTTCCATCC